>ONZH01006052.1:0-158730 GCA_900303285.1 Rhinella marina
CTTATTCAAATCAGGGAAAAGTGCCTGTCTGCCCACTTTGATGCCAGTTTTCATGCCCAGAAACCTGTTCGGCAGGCTGAACTGAACTGTATCTATGCGGGGCATCACCCTCTGTATGTCGGCAGTGCGAGATCTCTGGCCCGAATTCATTTAACCCCTTAAAAACATCTAGTTACTTATTCAAATCAGGGAAAAGTGCCTGTCGCCCCACTTTTGATGCCAGTTTTTCATTGCCAGAACCTGTTCGGGCCAGCTGAACTGAACTGTATCTGATGCGGGGCATCACCCTCTGTATTCGGCAGTGCGAGATCTCTGCCCGAATTCATTTAACCCCTTAAAAACATCAGTTACTTATTCAAATCAGGGAAAAGTGCCTGTCTGCGCCACCTTTGATGCCAGTTTTCATGCCCAAAACTGTTCGGGGCCAGGCTGAGACTGAACTGTATCTGATGCGGGGCATCACCACTCTGTATGTCGCAGTGCGAGATCTCTGGCCCAAATTCATTTAACCCCTTTAAAATATCAGTTACTTATTCAAATCAGGGAAAATTGCCTGTCTGCCCACTTTGATGCCAGTTTTCATGCCCAGAACCTGTTCGGGCCAGGCTGAACTGAACTGTATCTGATGCGGGGCATCACCCTCTGTATCTCGGCAGTGCGAGATCTCTGGCCCGAATTCATTTAACCCCTTAAAACATCAGTTACTTATTCAAATCAGGGAAAAGTGCCTGTCTGCCCACTTTGATGGCCAGTTTTCATGCCCAGAACCTGTTCGGGCCAGGCTGAACTGAACTGTATCTGATGCGGGGCATCACCCTCTGTATGTCGGCAGTGCGAGATCTCTGGCCCAAATTCATTTAACCCCTTAAAAACATCAGTTACTTATTCAAATCAGTGAAAAGTGCCTGTCTGCCCACTTTGATGCCAGTTTTCATGCCCAGAACCTGTTCGGGCCAGGCTGAACTGAACTGTTTCTGATGCGGGGCATCACCCTCTGTATATCGGCAGTGCGAGATCTCTGGCCCGAATTCATTTAACCCCTTAAAAACATCAGTTACTTATTCAAATCAGTGAAAAGTGCCTGTCTGCCCACTTTGATGCCAGTTTTTCATGCCCAGAACCTGTTCGGGCCAGGCTGAACTGAACTGTATCTGATGCGGGGCATCACCCTCTGTATGTCGGCAGTGCGAGATCTCTGGCCCGAATTCATTTAACCCCTTAAAAACATCAGTTACTTATTCAAATCAGTGAAAAGTGCCTGTCTGCCCACTTTGATGCCAGTTTCATGCCCAGAACCTGTTCGGGCCAGGCTGAACTGAACTGTATCTGATGCGGGGCATCACCCTCTGTATGTCGGCAGTGCGAGATCTCTGGCCCAAATTCATTTAACCCCTTAAAAACATCAGTTACTTATTTCAAAACAGGGAAAAGTGCCTGTCTGCCCATTTGATGCCAGTTTTCATGCCCAAAACCTGTTTCGGGCCAGGCTGAACTGAACTGTATCTGATGCGGGGTCTTCACCCTCTGTATAGTCGGCAGTGCGAGATCTCTGGCCCGAATTCATTTAACCCCTTAAAAACATCAGTTACTTATTCCAAATCAGGGAAAAGTGCCTGTCTGCCCACTTTGATGCCCAGTTTTCATGCCCAAACCTGTTCGGGGCCAGGCTGAACTGAACTGTATCTGATGCGCGGGCATCACCCTCTGTATGTCGGCAGGTGCGAGATCTCTGGCCCAAATTCATTTAACCCCTTAAAAACATCAGTACTTATTGCAAATCCAGTGAAAAGTGCCTGTCTGCCCACTTTGATGCCAATTTTCATGCCCAGAACCTGTTTCGGGCCAGGCCTGAACTGAACTGTATCTGATGCGGGGCATCACCCTCTGTATGTCGGCAGTGCGAGATCTCTGGCCCCAAATTCATTTAACCCTTAAAATATCAGTTACTTATTCAAATCAGTGAAAAGTGGCCTGTCTGCCCACTTTGATGCCAGTTTTCATGCCCAGAACCTGTTCGGGCCAGGCTGAACTGAACTGTATCTGATGCGGGGCATCACCCTCTGTATGTCGGCAGCGCGAAGATCTCTGGCCCGAATTCATTTAACCCCTTAAAAACATCAGTTACTTATTCAAATCAGGGAAAGTGCCTGTCTGCCCACTTTGATGCCAGTTTTCATGCCCACAACCTGTTCGGGTGCCAGGCTGAACTGAACTGTATCTGATGCGGGGCATCACGCTCTGTATGTCGGCAGTGCGAGATCTCTGGCCCCGAATTCATTTAACCCCCTTAAAAAACATCAGTTACTTATTCAAATCAGGGAAAAATGCCTGTCTGCCCACTTTGATGCCAGTTTTCATGCCCAAAACCTGTTCGGGCCAGGCTGAACTGAACTGTATCTGATGTGGGGCATCACCCTCTGTATGTCGGCAGTGCGAGATCTCTGGCCCGAATTCATTTAACTCTTTAAATCACACTTTCTTTGTGCCTACTTAGATGCCCATTTTGTGCCCATCTTTTGGATTTTCATGCTGCTTTCAACTGATTTACATTAAGCTCGGCTCACTGCAACTTTTTATTGTACTGTTGATAAGGTGTCCTCAAAATTCTTAAATAAAACCAAAAATTAAAAATGATGTGAATAAGAAACTGACGAATAAGAAACCAACTTCAGCCTCGAATAAGAAACTGGCCGAATAAGAAACCAACTTCAGCCTCGTTAGAGCAGGGGTGAACAACCTTTTCTGGTTGGGGGCCACATTGTCAGCCTGAACCAATTCCAAGGGCCAAAAATAAAAAAAATGGGTTTTATAAACTGAAATACTATATTTATGACATATTGAACATGCAGTATGTATCACTTCTAGTACTCCCATCTAATGGGAGAATACATGAAAGATACACGTGAGCAGCCATAAGACACAGACATATATGTCTGTTACCAGATGGTTGGGGGCCGCACAGAATGGTATTGAGGGCTGCATGTGGCCCCCGGGCCGCAGGTTGTGCACCCCTGGTGTAGAGGAACAGTGCCTTAACATAAACACATGAATAGGGATAGGAAGTGTACATGCACACAGTACAGATAGGCTGAGGGTTTTACAGCACAAAGTAAAATCTCATTCACACTGTGAAAAAAATCTGCAGTGACCAAAGTGTTTTCATTTTGAATATTGTGGTTTCGATGTCACTAAATGGGGATAAACCACGACCCCTTTGTGGTGTCTGCTCAGTAACTGTGCCAAGAATAGCTGTGGTATGGAAACAGGAAAAATCCTCAGCCAAATGAAATTAGGCGCTACCTCCTATTGAAAACAACAGGGGGCAGTTTCAGTGCAGTTTTTGGCACCAAATCCACGCTGAAACCCATGCCAAAAAAGTGTGAATATACCCTTACACCACGGATTTCACCCTCATTGAAATACATAAGGTCAAATCAGTAGCAGATCCATATCTGGAATTCTGTTCCGTGTGGCCGTACCCTCAAAATGTCTGTTTACTTGTGATCTCCCAGCAATCGTAGGCCTCATTCTGAAGGCTATGACATGGGTGTGTTTTTGCATCCATATTAGGGTGTTGTCAGACATAGCTTTTGATGTTTTTTTGACCCAAAGTCAGTAGTGGGTTGGAAGGAAATGAGAAATATAAAGAAGGGATTTCTTCTTCTCCTTCCTGCTGGATCCACTCCTGGCTTTGGCTAAAAAATGTCCTCAAAAACCTGTGTGTGACACTGCCCTTAGGCCTCTTTCACACAAACTATATGGATTGTGTCAGGACGCGTTCAGTGAAACTTGCACCTTTTTGCAAGCAAGTTCAGTTAGTCTTGCCTGCAATTGCGTTTGGTGTTTCAGTTTTTTCCGCGTGGGTGCAATGCATTTTGATGTGTTTTTTACGTGCATGAAAAAAACCCTTAAGACTTACAAACAACAACTACTTGCAACCGTCAGTGAAAAACGGACTGCACCCAGTTACATCTGGATGCAATTCGTTTTTCACTGAGGCCCCATTCACTATGGTTCCAGGCCTACGTGAAAAGCACAGAATATAGAACATGCAGCGATTCTCACACAACGCAGAACGGATGTATTAAAAACAACGCTCATGTATATAGATCCAATGAAATAAATAGGTCAGGATTCAGTGTGGGTGCTTTGCGTTGACTTCATACATTGAATAAAAGTCACAAAACTCGCTTGTGTGAAAGGGGCCTTACAGCTGCAAATTCCTGGTCTGAACGCCTAAAGACCCAAACTAATAGCATCATAGTTTGGATCATAACACCTATGGTCAGGCCACTGTGATGTACACATGTGCAACACAAAAGGGTATGGCTACATGCAACAAAAATTGGTGTAAAAATATTCGTAAGTGACTGTTTTCACACTGAGGTATACCATGTAGCACAATGGTGTCCTTCATTTCCCCCTGGCAAGCCCTGGTGCACTGCAGGAAGTGAATGTCAAAAGGAATGGTACAAGTTGTATAAGGCCTAAACAGAGGCAGACTGGGAACTTAAAGTGGCCCTGGAAAAAAAAAAACTAAAAGTGGCCCCATTTTGTCGGCAGGTCCAAATTAACAGAAGGCAGGGTAAAACAAGTAGGGGGAGTCAACAATAGCGTAGCGCAAAATACCATCCCAGCAGACACAAATAACAGTGTAGCACAATATACTGCCCCAAAAGCTGGCCCTCTGTGGTGGTCATCAATAGCTACCATCTTCTCTCCTCCTCCTCAGTTGTCTAAGGAGCAGGGGGCTTAGGAGGGGAGGTGCGGGCCACAGCAGTTGAATTCAGGAGGACATGTGCAGTCGCTAGCTGTGGGTACATGAGTACCTGATTCTCACAGCCAGGGGTGTAGCTATAGGGGGTGCAAAGGTAGCATTTGCTACCGGGCCCAGGAGCCTGAGGGGGCCCAAAGACCCTTGTGCCACATAAGAAGACACTGGTATGATAGAAAGTGCATTCTGGTCATGCATGCTCTGGCAGGAGGGAAGGGGTTAGGTCAAGAATTTGGCATGGCGGGCGGGTGGGGGCGTCATTTCAATTTTTGGTCTCAGGCAGTAGGAAGGCTATGTGCTTCCCTGCCCCTGGCCACAAAGCACTGAGGGAAGGGGGGCCCAAGCTGAACTCATGCACCAGGGCCCATGAGCCTTTAGCTAAGCCAGGGTCTCAAAAGATCTGGGGCCCAAGCCCCAATGAATATGGCCCAGTTGTCTAAGTCGATCCCCCCTTCCCCCCACACACACTATACAGCAGCACATACCTTTCACATCCAGGGCCTCCAGGTGACATCTCCTCTGATGTAGATCTTCTCTGTGATCATCTTCTCCATTGGGTCTGGACAACTTCTCTCAGTCGTCTCTGCATTACGTGACACACAGACATCTTAGCTTCCTCACTTTTCTTTCATCCCCCAACCTGGAGTCCTAAGGCTACATGCACACGACAGTAGAAAAACAGACGTGATGGACATTTTTTTTTAACAACCATCACACGTCTGTTTTAAGACCAATGGTTGTCTATGGGGTTATTCACATGGCAGTTTTTTTGATGGTCAGTGAAAAACGGATGTAAAAAAAAAGAACATGGTCTATCTTGTCCGTTTTTCACTGACCGACTGCCCCCATACAATTGAATGGGTCCGTTTTTAACATCCATGTCTCAGAAAGGCCTCAGTGAATAAAACATCCGTTAAAAATGTCAGTTTTTAACAGACCTTTATTTTCACTGTCGTGGAGCCTAACTGTGTTATCCTGCTGCTCGCTGTGCTCCCCAATACCACCAAATACTGTCCTGAAGAAATAATAGTGCCCCCCCATAGTAATGGTACTCCTCAAAGTCCCACCAATAGTAATTCCCTTCTAGAATGCCCTCATTAGTAATACTGCCCCCTACTGTTCCCCCAACAGTGATACTGCTCCCCAACAGTGCCCCCAACAGAAATAAGGCCCCCTTATTGTTCCCCAAGTGGTAATAACGTTCTGTACACACCCCTCAGTAGTAAAAAGGCCCACCATACTGCTCTTAGTAGAAATAAGACAGATCTATAAGTCCCTCCTATAGAGCCCCCAGTAGTAATAAGAACGCCTAATGTCCCCTGGATTTATAATGCCTCTACAGTCCCCCCTGCAGTGCTGTCAGTATTATATTGCCCTCTACTGTTATAATGCTCTGCCTAAAGTGCCCCCATTTTTTTATATTCCTCCCTGTAGTGCCCTCCGAAATTCCTCAGCCCCTCCACCATACAGCCCCATGTAAATAATACTATTCTCCCTCCCTCTGCTGTCCCATGTAAATTACATAACACCATCTCTCCAAAATACAGTCCCATGTAAATAACATCACCATGCCCCTGCCACCTCCAACATTCAGTCCCATTTAAATAACATCACCCCCTCCCACATACTCCAACATACATGTAAATAGCACCCCTTCCTTCAGCCCTAATAACCACAACTCCTAGCATTGCTTAGCCTCTCACTTACCTCTCCTCATGCTGCAGATGTCAGCACAGCTTCTTCCCCAACTTCTCGTCACTCCTGAGCGCTATCCACTCCTGCACTGGTCACATGACAGTGACATCATCGCAGGTCCTTCTCAACAACAGCCTATTGCACTGGTGACATGGACTGTGATGTCATCACAGGTCCTTAAGCTTTGCCAGTGCATTATATTCAATTGTATTGCCATCCTGAGGATGGCAATACAGTTATATCTGATAGACAGGCAGGACATTCGGGGCCTGGGAGAAAACATCAGGGGCACAGGCCCTGAATGTTTTAGCCAAGCAACGCCCCTGGGCTAAGCCTCTGTAAGCCAGTTATTGGCTGCTGCTGTCACATGAGAGTACACAGGCAACTCACCACTTCAGCCAAGTAATCAAAGGCAATGTGCGATTTCAGTCTTACAGATTTATACCTCACTACAGAAGACGAGTTTGTTTCCTTCTTATGTGCTTTTTGGGGATTGTTTGAGATTAAACAGATTAGGACTCTTCCCCTGATAGACTATAGCCGTTCTTCCAACAGCAATCCAATATTGAAATGAAATATAACTTCTATCTAAAATACTAGAGTCATTATATTTAGGGTTTGGGCTACACGGTGACAATGGTCAGGGCCAGGATAGCAGAGTAGAGTTAATCCCATAGAAATGAATGGGATTGCTGTGCGAGTCACAAAAATGCAGTTTTATTTTTTATTTTTTAGAGCCCATTGATTTCTATGGGATCTCCGCTACTCTCCAATCCTGGCTCCGACCAGTGTCACCATCCAGCCTTACCCTAGAGGGGTTCTCTCATTCAGGTATGAGCTGCTGCAGCTCTCACTACCCCTGGCAAGTAGCTGATTTTGCTGGGGGTTGTCAGTCATTTCCTCTGCAACAGCTGGAATAACATTCCTTTAGTGGAAATTTGGTATTATGAATGGGCCATGTATGTCTGTCCATGTAATATTTGGGTGGCCCAGGTTCACCAGAGTGGAAGCTGCTTTTACAGTAAATGTGCCTATTGTATAACATAGGTATTAATGGTTAATAGTGTAGTAATGGGCTAGATGAAAGGTCAGAAGTCACAGAGGGGTGGTATACTATCAGGGGCGTAGCTAAAGGCTCATGGGCCCTGGTGCAAGAGTTCAGCTTGGGCCCCCGTCCATCAGTGCTTAGTGTGTTTTCTTATGCGCCACAAGTGTCTTTGGGCCCCTTTAGGCTCCTGGGCCCGGTAGCGACTGCTACCTCTGCACCCCCTATAGCTACGCCCATGTATACTATTATGACATCACTATGTAGATGAAAGGTCACATAGCGGCTATTATGACATCACCGAGTTCTAGACAAAAAGTCGCTGCTCAGGAGACATAGGTGTGTTTGTGAAGAGAGGAGAAGGCGCATACATCACTCCTCTGCGACTATAGCTTCCTTGCTGGAAAATGATGATTCTTGAAAATTTAAATTTTTATTACAACCAATAAAAATAATGAACAAACCAGTCATTCTGCAAGATTTCCAGTAGTACTAAATACCAATCTATACAACTGCATGTAAAAATGCAGACATTTTCCGTAATGATCGAAGTTTCCAACTAATATACAACCACAAATGAGTATATGTAGATATTAACAACATTAAATGTCATGCTGTCAGTGTAGCTTCTTCCAGAATGATGAAGAAGATATAAAGAAAAGAAATAAGGCAAAGGAAATGAAAAGAGCAAAGAAAACTAAAAAAGGGAAAAAACAAAGAACCAGACGTCGTCATATAGTGAAATATTTCTTAAAGACTTCTTTTAAATCCCATTATACATTTAGAGAAGGGTATTGATATCATCAGTCACATAATAATTGTCCCATTTGTACCAGATTTTATCATATTTTTCATTTTTTCCCATAATGCGCCATTTAAGCCTTTCGAACCTTTTTATTTTGCAAACTTCTGCAAACCATTCTTTCATCTCTGGGACTTAAAATGATGATTCTACTGCTGCTGCTATTTATTGGGACGACCTGTGGATCCTGCCGTCCACTACCTCCACCTCATGTGGAGAGTCCACGATCTTCAGGAATGGAGGATAATCTGGAGCCAGCCAGTAAGTGTCCTCCATGTGTAAAGTATGACATTTATAAGATGAGAGTAATGAATACATTATCAGCAAATGTGTGACCAGAGTTGCCAATCTTCCTTTCAAATTTTTCTGGACAACTGAACCAAAATTTACGGACAGCTCAAAATTTTTATGGACATACACCACACCCCTTTTAGAGGACATGCCCCCTTCCACACCCCAGAATAAAGAGTATTGTTCTGTAGTTAAAAATAAAATATGGCATATGGAAAATAAACAACAATTTTCAGCTGTTACATCCCTGCCATTCTAGTCTGAGTGCTTTGTTTATATGGCTGCAGTGACACGCTGGACTTTCTGGCATCATTGCTGCTGCCATGTAAACAAAGACTGACAGGCATGTAATGGGCAAGTGTGCACATCTGTCATAGTGCTGGTGATGTGCACACTGATGTGCAGGTGTATGGCATGTGTCCACTGTAGCCAGTTCTCAGCATTAGATCACTGATTGGCTGCAGCAGTAACATACCATATAACGGCAAGTCCTTGCTGAAGAAATAGGTGACACACATTTGGATGGACATTACATTCGCCAATACCAAACATACAAGATGATACAGCACCACATACCTCTTAAATCCAGTGATGTCTCCCTGATGTAGATGTTCTTTTTTCTTATCTTCTCTATTTGGCCCACACCGCCATGACGAGTTCTTTCAGCCCCATCTTCTCTCTGCAGAGTTTGCCACAAAGACACCTTAGATTACCCACTTTTCAGTTATCCTGCTGCTACCTAAAATACCCACTGTGCTCCCCAATGTCCTCAAATACTATACTGTAGATATAACAGTGCCATATTCAAAGAGTTTTCTGTATTTTCATGACTATGAAAATTGTAGATTCACACTGAAGGCATCAAAACTATGAATTAACACATGTGGAATTATATACTTAACCAAAAAGTGTGAAACAACTGAAAATATGTCTTATATTCTAGGTTCTTCAAAGTAGCCACCTTTTGCTTTGATTACTGCTTTGCACACTCTTAGCATTCTCTTGTAGTGCCACGGTAGTTTAGATTGCCCCCGTAGTTCAGTTAGCCCCCATAGTGCCCCCCGAAGTTAGATAGCCCGCTTTAGTACAGATAGCCCCCATAGTGCCCCCAGAAGTTAGATAGCCCCCTTTAGTTCAGATAGTTCCCTCAGTAGATTAGATAGCCCCATGTAGTGCCCCCAGTAGTTTAGATAGCCCCCTGTAGTTCAGATAGTCCCTGTAGTGCCACAGTACGTTAGATAGCACCCCTGTAGTTCAGGTAGTCCCCATAGTGCCCCCAGAAGTTAGATAGCCCCCTTTAGTACAGATAGCCCCCATATAGTGCCCCTGTGCCTCAGCAGTGAAATAAAAATGACATACTTACCTGATTCCTTAAGTTCTCCATGCCACTGTTACACTGTCCCGGTGATTCTCCCCGCTCGTCGCTTGCCTCCTGTGCCTCAGCTCCTTCCGCGCAGCTGCTGCCCGGCCCTCAGGTAATCCTTGCGCGTGTCATAACTTTTCTTTCTGCACTGCTTGCACAGTCTGTACTACGCACACATGTGCAGTACAGACTTCGGAGTTTCGGCCCAAAAATTAACGAACAGTGTTTTTTGTGTGTGTCCGTAGCGTCCGGCAGAGAAAAACAACCATTTTTTGTGGACTGTCCGTAAATTTACGGACGGTTGGCAACCCTGTGTGTGACTATGGCTAGGATTACACCTGGGGGGAGGGTGGTATTTAGTAAAGGCTGTCCTCCAGTTTTCCAGCATACAAAAGTCTCAGTTTTTCTGCAAGCTACATTTTGCACAAAATATATTATTATATGAATTATTGTTACTGTTATTCTTAGGAGTCCGGAGAACAACATGGCTGTTAGACATCCAGAAAAGTATTGAATTGCTCCAGAATATGCCAATAGGAGTGATAGTGGCCATTCCAATTTTCATCCTCCTTGGGTTCCTGATTTTTTTTGCCATCTTCTTCTACTGCATGTTTGTAATATTTCACTTTACTTATAACACTATGACATTAGAAAATCTACATCTTAGATCTGTCATTATTACAGATGTTGAGATAGATTTTACAATCTTTGAGAGATAAAACACACAATGTCGCCTTCCTAGCCACACATTCTACTATCATACATAACTGCTCTCTCTCTATATGTATACTATAATAATGTCATTGTGTTTATTACAGGTTTTGCCGCAAAAAGCCAGAGACATAATTCCATCATAGCCATGCTCAGGCTACATTTATTATTATTATTTTTTTACTTTTTATTTGTTCAAATAAAAGCAAATCATGAACAGTCTTACAGTGTAACTGGTGTTCGGTACATTGAATCATACAGCTGAGAAATCAATATTATAGCTGCTACACATAACAAAGCATTAGTGAATCATGGATTGCATGTAAGTACTATAACTGTTTATGTAGATTGAACAGAGGAGTTCTGAACGGTCGACAAAACCTGACGCATTCTTGGGACGGAATACATAGTGAAGACCGATCTGCACCATATACCCCATACTTTGTCAAACTTTTGCGGTCTATTGGGATGTTTGTATACCACTGAGACATAGGGTAGTATCTGATTTATTTGCGTTTTCCACATGCTTAAAGTTGGTACGTTTGGGCTATACCATCTCAGAGCTATACATTTGCATGCCATGAATAATGATTCCCGCAGCAAAATAGACATATTATGATCCCATCTATCTTCT
The DNA here is from genome assembly GCA_900303285.1 of Rhinella marina. Lineage (NCBI taxonomy): Eukaryota > Metazoa > Chordata > Amphibia > Anura > Bufonidae > Rhinella > Rhinella marina. Next base: position 11,316 of record ONZH01006052.1, read on the forward strand.
ATTAGGCCCAGAAGACACAGATGTGTATGTGACTTGGACAGGTAGTAAGTTTGAGAGGAAATCTGTTACCCCCTTCCAGAAGGCAGCAATTGGACCACATTACCACATCATGTGCCAGACGCCTGCTTCTAAGTTCCCACATCTTGGGCATGCCGTTGAAGGCGCTCTTCCCATTCTGTATAATCTAATTGGTGTGAGCACTGGCATAGCTATAGGTCGCAGGTGCGACTGAGCCCCTAAGTCAGGGGGGCCCAGAAGGCCTCCCATGCCAGAAGTGCTCTAATTTCCTATTTTTCATTTTATAAGATGCAGTGCATCTTATAAAGCGAACACCAGTAAGCGCTCCATATTGGAAGCACTCACTAGCCTGCAGGAGGAGGGGGAAAGAAGCGATGCCAGCACTGTACTCACCCTTCCTCTTTGGTCTCCTCCAGGCCATGCGTTCATGTTCATGTGCAGTTCATTCTTCTGCACTATATGCCGCTCTTCCTAAACCAGCAGAACACTGGAGAGTGGGCAGGGCTACCAGCTGTACATAGCAAAACATGTAGGACCTTTGGTGATGTCACAGTCACCTGATCAAGGTCCTACAGACAAGCACAGCACAGGAGAAGGACTGAACTTGGTGTGAAGAGGGTAAGTGTCATCTATGTGTGTGATGTGTGTATTTGTATAGGGGTCATCTCTATGTGTGTGATGTGTGTATAGGGGTCATCTCTATGTTTGTGTATGTGTATAGGGGTCATCTCTATGTGTGTGATGTGTGAATAGGGGTAATCTCTATGTGTGTGATGTGTGTATAGGGGTCATCTCTATGTGTGTGTTGTTTGTATAGGGGTCATCTCTATGTGTGTGATGTGTATAGGGGTCATCTCTATGTGTGTGTGATGTGTATAGGGGTCATCTCTATGTGTGTGATGTGTATAGGGGGCATCTCTATGTGTGTATAGGGGTCATCTCTATGTGTGTGTATGTGTATAGGGGTCATCTCTATGTGTGTGATGTGTGTATAGGGGTCATCTCTATGTGTGTGATGTGTATAGAGGGCATCACTATGTGTGTGATGTGTAGGGGCATCTGTGGATGTGTATAGGGGGCATCTCTATGTGTGTGATGTGTGTATAGGGGCATCTCTATGTGTGTGATGTGTGTATAGGGGTCACCTCTATGTGTGTGATGTGTGTATAGGGGTCATCTCTATGTGTGTGATGTGTGTATAGGGGTCATCTCTATGTGTGTGATGTATGTATAGAGGTCATCTCTATGTGTGTGATGTGTGTATAGAGGTCATCTCTATGTGTGTGATGTGTATAGGGGTCATCTCTATGTGTGTGATGTGTGTATAGGGGTCATCTCTATGTGTGTGATGTGTGTATAGGGGTCATCTCTATGTGTGTGATGTGTGTATAGAGGTCATCTCTATGTGTGTGATGTGTGTATAGGGGTCATCTCTATGTGTGTGATGTGTGTATAGAGGTCATCTCTATGTGTGTGATGTGTGTATAGGGGTCATCTCTATGTGTGTGATGTGTATAGGGGTCATCTCTATGTGTGTGATGTATGTATAGGGGTCATCTCTATGTGTGTGATGTGTATAGGGGGCATCTCTATGTGTGTGATGTGTATAGGGGGCATCTCTATGTGTGTGATGTGTATTAGGGGGCATCTCTATGTGTGTGATGTGTGTATAGGGGCATCTCTGTGTGATGCGTGTGTGTATAGGGGGCATCTCTATGCGTGTGATGCGTGTATAGGGGCATCTCTATGTGTGTGATGTGTGTGTGTATAGGGGGGCATCTCTATGTGTGTGATGTGTGTGTGTATAGGGGGCATCTCTATGTGTGTGATGTGTGTATAGGGGTCATCTCTATGTGTGTGATGTGTATAGGGGGCATCTCTATGTGTGTGATGTGTGTATAGGGGGCATCTCTATGTGTGTGATGCGTGTATAGGGTGTCCTCTGTGTAGTGTGTGTATAGGGTGTCATCTATATAGTGTGTGTATAGGGTGCCTATACACACACTATATAGATGACACCCTATGCACACACTACACAGAGGACACCCTATACACTATACAGAGGACACCCTATACACTGTAAAGTGTGGTGTGTATAGGGTATCATCTATATAGTGTGTGTGTGTGTGTGTGTGTAGGGTGCCTCTGTATAGTGCAGTGTGTGTGTATAGGGTGTCATCTATATAGTGCGGTGTGTGTGTGTGTAGGGTGTCCTCTGTATAGTGCGGTGTGTGTGTGTGTAGGGTGTCATCTATATAGTGCGGTGTGTGTGTGTGTGTGTGTGTAGGGTGTCCTCTGTATAGTGCGGTGTTTGTATAGGGTCTCATCTATATAGTGTGGTGTGTATAGGGTGTCATCTATATAGTGCGGTGTGTGTGTATAGGGTGTCCTCTGTATAGTGCGGTGTATGTGTATAGGGTGTCCTCTGTATAGTGGAGTGTGTGAATATAGGGTGCCATCTGTATAGTGTGGTGTGTATAGGGTGTCATCTATAAAGTGCGGTGTGTGTATATATGGTGCCATCTATATAGTGTGGTGTGTATAGAGTGTCATCTATAGAGTATGGTGTGTGTGTATAGGGTGTCCTCTGTATAGTGCGGTGTGTGTGCATTCTGGGAGTTAATTGTTTCTACTGGGACTTTGGGAAGCACTATTACAGTGGGGGGCACCCTTGCATATTAATTTTTTGGGGGACATTATATTTACACTATTAGTATCAGGGGCACTATTTGATGGATGCAGTTATTTTTTTATGGCACTGTGCCAATAATTATTGGAGGGGGCACTATCTGTGCAGTATTTTCAGAGGGGCTGTTTCTGCAGTATAGTATTGGGGAGCACAGTGGGCACAGTATTGGGGGTGGCAAGATGGGGTGTTCAGAAGGTGGGAGGAGGATGGTAGAAAAGTAGGAAACTAAGATGTCTGTTTGTCAAACTCTGCAGAGATGAGAGATAGCTGAAAGAAATCATCATGGTGGTCTGGTCTGAATAGAGAAGATGAGAAAAGAGAACATCAGAGGAGACGTCACTGGATATTAGAGGTATGTAGTACTGTGTTACCTTTTATGTTCTGGACCTCTATATGTAATTTTTTCCAACTATGTCTTTGAAGGGGCTGCGACGGGGACGAGCTTGCCTATCGTCACCCGTGATGCTAGGGAGGCTCTCTCCCCCCCCCCCCCCAACATCACTGGATGTTTTGATCCACGTGACAGGGAGATGCAGTGGTGGCCATGCGGGGATCAGGAGCGACGGGGGTGCAGGGGAGCGCGGTAAGTATAATCCATTTGAGGGGTCATGTTTTAGATGTTGGATAACCCCTTTAACAGTAGGGTTTGAACCAGGGGTTAGGTTGAGAATTTAGAATGGGGAGGGGTTGTTCTGCACCCCAGCCTCCCTCCATCTCTCCACTCCCATGACTGCTTTCATATGTGGTAAAGATTGGTTATTCCAAAGCGGAATTTCAGAAATTACATCAGTGAATTGGGTTATTATTTTAGTTTCTCTCCAGACCCCTTGGGCTAGTCTATGTAAGGGAAGAAGTGGTTTCTGAGTCTTGGGGGGTGATCCCCGGACTGACCATAGCGTGTGTAACCCCAGGTAATGCTTTAAAAAGTATTCCGAGGTAGGCAGGTCCTCAGTAGTGTACCATGTATGTATCATGCGCAGTTGTCCTGCCAAATAGTATAGACAGTAGTTTGGTAGTGCCATGCCTCCCTCAGTTTTTGGTCTTATCAGGGTCTCTAGGCTTAATTTAGATCGAGAGTTGCCCCATATAAAAGCTCGAGTCATGGAGTCCATTTCATTGAAAATCGACTTTGGAATGGGTACTTTCGAGTGTTGTAATGCATATAAGGCTTTGGGAAGTGTGATCAGTTTAACTAGATTAATGCATCCCACCACAGGCAGAGGAAGTGACTTCCAGGTTGTCTTGTATGTGTGCGATCAGGGGATGAATATTAATAGATAGTGCTAAGGAGGGTTGTTTAGTTATATTGACCCCCAGATACTTAAATTTGTCTACTACCTTCAATCCCACTATGTGCGATGGGCCTGTCCATTGCGCTTTTTGTAAAGGCATATATATTGACCAGTTAATTTTTAAACCTGAGAATTTCCTAAATTCGTCTATCAGATTCACTGCTTTGTGCAGAGAGTTGTCTGGGGAGGATAGGTATAAAATTATGTCGTCTGCGTACAATCCAATGCGCACTTCCCTCTCTCGCCACTGATATTAGTACTCTCCCGCACCTGTCTAACCAAAGTTTCAATGGCCAGTGCAAATAATAACGGAGACAAGAACGGAGACGGAGAAAAAGCTTTCAGATAATGCTCCATTTTCTAATAATTTTTCTTACTGGGTTGGAGTATAGAAGGGAAATTCATTTACAAAATTGAGGGCCGAATCCAAAGCGCTGCAAGCACCCATGAAGGTATGCCCACTCAATAGAATCAAATGCCTTGGCTGCATCTAAGGATGCCAAGGCCCAATCTCGATCCATATAGTTATAGTTACCAAACGGAGTGACTACCTGTTCTCTTCTGATGTTCTCAGTGGTTGATTTCCCGGGCATGTAGCCTGTCTGATTCTGATGTATTAATGACAGGATCACTCGGTTGAGTCGGGTAGCTAATATTCTAGTAAGAAGTTTGTAGTCAACATTTAAAAGCGCAATAGGCCTATATGAGCTGCACTCAAGTGGGTCTTTGTCAGGTTTAAGTAGGAGGATTAGAGTGGCTTCCATGAAGGAGGTGGGTAAATGTTCTGTCTCAAGAGCAAAATGGAGAGTGGATAACAGCTGTGGGGCCAATCTGTCTGACTATCTGGCATATACCTCTTTAGGGAGCCCATCGGGTCCTTTATTATTATTTTAAGGGCCATTTGACCCAATTTTTAAACGGACTACCACCTTTGGTGGTCCATACCTTAACATCCTAAGGACCTAGCCCTAATTTTTTCTTGACTGCTTAGAAGTAGTCTACACACCAAACTCTTATTCATAAAGGGAGTCTTCCCTAATATTTAAGGACACATGCAAAGTTCAACTACTATTCAAGATGACATACCTTGATTCTCCATCACCTGTCTGGCTGAGACTGCTCCATGCTCCAAGGCTCAACATACGTGGTCTCCAGCCAAGGATCATCTCCTGAAGAGCTCATCACCATCCCAGACCCAAAATCTGGATTCAGCAATATCATAGCTCTGGAAGTAACACAGACTAACACAGGTGTATTTTCTGGCTGACTTTTCAGGAGGACCATATCAAAAAGAATTTCCTGGTCTTCCCAACATCTACACCCCCCCACCCCATCCATACTCCCCCTCCTCTCTGTTTTGTTTGTTCAGTATATAAAATAAATTTTCAAGATTCAATAAAAATGTTTGAAAACTAAAAAAGTCCCCTCAGATCCCTATAACACTGTCGATGCGGCGTGAGAGGTGGAGGCAGGAGAGAAGCTGAAAGCGTTGGTGAACTCCACTACAGACACATAGGGGGAATTTATCACCCTCATGCCAATCTTCTGGGTAAAAAAAATCTCAAACCTCAGGTTTGCGACTTTTTATACGCCAGTGTGCCTAAATCTAGATACTCTGCTCTCCCCACTCTTCTGAAAAAGAGGTGTGACAAGTAGGAGACTAGATGGGCCCTTTGGCGCCAACACATTTATCATCATTTAAACCAGTTTTCTGGCATCAATCATGGCTGAAATCTGTGCCAGATTTCAGTTTAGGTGCATGGGCTGCTGGAGGATACAACTAATTTAAGACTAGATCGAAAAAGTAAAGCACTCTGCAAACGCATATACAATAGCACGTGTCGGGGGATGTTTTATTTTTTGGAGTTGCCGATCTGGGTCTGTATCTTACGTGTTTCACTTGTGTTGATTTGCATTTATATCAGGGAATACCATATGGTCCTTTTCAGATATGTGATATTATAATAGACCCATAGCGGCACCCCCTTGTGGTTTTGCACAGCACCTGCACAGACTCTTATGTGATTTAATGGCCCATTGTTGATCGGTGTGCAAATTCAAGACTAGGCATGATAGGTTCACTTTATTACAAGTGATGGCCTATCCTCAGGTCAGGCCATCACTAGGTGATTGGCAGGGGTACGGAGTGATAGATCCATGTCGATCAGATGTCCATTTTGTAGAGGACGAAGCTAGTTACTGCAGCACTTCCGTGGAAGCAGCTCTGCAGCGGGGATACAGGAAGTCAGACCCCTGCCAATCAGGTAGTGATGGCCTATGCAGAGGATAGGCCATCAGTTGAAAAGGAGTAGACAGCTTCTGTAAGTAAAGATGCCTATACACATAAGAGCAAAGTCAGCTAAACCCGATGATTTCAACAATAATGGCTTATTATCTTATGTGTATGGGAGCATTCTTAATCTTCCCCAATAGATGATATTGCCTAGTTCTTTGTTCTCAAGGGTGATAAGCCACTGTCAGAGCTCTGGCTGGGCCTTATTCCTCTCTACCCATTAAAGAGGACCTGTCACCACTCCTGACATGCCTGTTTTAATAGCTTCATGCATTCCCTGTGTAATAACAATTATGAAGCATCTATTCTTATGACTCTATGTTGTGCCATTCCTTTATTATTTTTACTAGAAGTTATGAATGAATTGCTAGAGGTCTGCAGTAAGGGTACAGAGGGGAGGTAACCAGTTGGGGATGTGTACCTGCACAGACTCACTCTGCACAGTGATGTGTACCTGCAACTAAAGGAATGGCACAACGTAAAGCCATAAGCATAGATGCTCCAAAATTGTTACTACATGGGGAATGCATGAAGCTATTAAAACAGGCAAGTCGGGAGTGGTGAAAAGTCCTCTTTAAATGGGTTGTCAGAGTTATCTTCCAAAAGACTAAGAGATCCCAAGTGTTCCAACTGCTCAAGTCCCTCCGTGCAAATGTTGTGATACTCCAGGAGACTTACTTTAAACAGGGTAAGTTTCCCGCGCTTAATAAGACATATTTTTCACAGTGGTTCCATTCCTGCTACCCTTCTTCTAAAACTAGGGGTGTCACCATTGCCATCAAAAGATCACTCCCTTTCATTCGGACCTCTAGCCTTGAGGATCCCGAGGGCAGATTCCTGTTCCTAAAGGGTCAACTAGCAAACACAACAATCACACTTTCACGTGCATATGCGCCCAATGTGCAACAGGTGCCTTAGCGGATAGATGTTTTCAGATGCCTGGGGTGTTTCCAGGAGGGAATCTGTGTTCTGGAGGGAGCCCTCAACATCACATTAGATCCATTGCTAGACTCCTCCAACCCAACTCACCACGTATCATGTAGAAAACTCAGAGCCTTAAAATTGGCCCTGGCATCCGCAAAACTCGTGGACACTTGGCGCACAACCAATCCCTCTGGCAGGGATTACACATATTACTCAGATGCTCATGACTCATACCAGAGAATAGATCACCTTTTCCTCTCTTCTCCCCATTTGCCTACCATGACCAAGTCTTTGGTACACAACATCTCTATATCGGACCATGCCCCGATCTCGCTTGCTCTGACTATCAAGTCCCTCCTTGCACGCACCTACATTTGGCGCCTCAATGAAATGCTGCTCCATGGTCCTTCACATAAAACCCGCATTGCTGGCCTACTAGAATGCTACTTCACCCACAACTTAACCCTGGGTACCCCTCTGACTATGATCTGGGAAGCCCACAAGGCAGTGGTGAGAAGTGAACTAATATCGCTGGGCTCACACATCAAAAAACACAGAGGGGAGAAAATGGAAACTACAATTAAAGAAGAACAAAAATTTTATTCCACGTCCTGCTAGAAATGTACATGATATAATCTGTAGTGAATGTCATTTTCTTACCAGTGTCTGAATTTTTGACTTATATCATCCTGAAGTTTCTTATCTGTGTCATGTGACCAGCAATTAGACCCACCAACTCACACATAGACTTATGTGTGGACAGGAAGTCTAATTCTCTATGTATTCCTATGAGACTGAAAGTGAGGCTCCCATAGGAATGAATAGAGCAGTAACTGGCTTCCTGTCCTGGGTCAGTTGGAGGTCAGGGAGTTGGTCACATGACCCAGCTACAATAAGAGGAGAGGTTTTTACTCACAGAAACAGTCACTGGTAAGAAAATAACAATCACTACAGATTATGTCATGCACCTTTCTAACAGGTCAGAAAATAAAAATTTTTGCGGGAGTTCTTCTTTAAGAATATAGAAACCTTGGAGAGGCAACATAAAACTGTAGCCATTGCAGCTGAACTGATTGTCCAGAGTGAAAAGCTGATGCAACTCCTCAACATGAAATCTTCCAAAGCTTATCTCTACGCCAAACACACTATGTACATGCATGGCAACAAAGGCTCTAGACTTATGGCCCTTATGGCCAAGCAAGCTCGGGATCAGACCTACATCAAATGTATCAGGTCTCCCACTGAACAGCAGACCGCTGACACGAAATCCATAGCAGAACACTTAGAGTTTTCTATGAAACCCTATATAACCTGAGATCTGGGGAATCTGAGGGGGAGGGACTCGGACAACAAGATATACATTCTTTTCTACACTCATTGTCCCTACCATCTTTGGACATGACACAATGCTCTCAACTTGCAGTGCCTATATCTCTCTCTGAATTACAGACAGCTTTAAAAGAATTTCCAAAGGGCAAAAGTCCCAGCCCTGATGGGCGAACGGTCAAGTACTATAGATCGTTCCAAGATATTCTTCTCCCCCACATGCTTTCGACTTTCAACTCGCTGACTGACGAAAATACGCTACCCCCTCAAACTCTGGAAGGCCATGTCACGGTCCTCCCGGTCCTATGTGGAGGCTATTGCCCAACATCTGTACTCAATGTAGATGTTAAACTATATGCCAAGGTCTTAGCAAATCGCCTTAACCGGTTTCTCCCCTACTTAGTCAATGCCAAACAAGTAGGATTTGTTAAGACCAGGGAGGGCAAAGACAACACCCTCAGAGTCTTAGGCCCCTTTCACATGACCGTAGGCCCTCCGAGACATACGGTCCGTGAGCGGGCCATATGTCCCGGAGCAGCATCGATCGTGTGCGCATGGGAGCACACAGCATCATTGATTACAATGATGCTGTGCACGTTGGGCTGCCCGCAGGCAGGGCCGGATTATAATTGGAGCATTTGGAGCTACTGCTCCAGGCCCCGGCTCCAATGATTTCAGGGGGGCCCCGCGCCAGAAGTCCTCCTTTCTTACAGTTGGGGCGCAGGAAGCAATGAGCGCTTCCATCAATACAGATGGAAGCGCTCATTGCTGGAGAGCAGGAGCTGGGTCCTGGTACTCACCGCTCAGCTCCTGCGCTCCCTTCTTCATTGGTGGTCAGCGGCCGCCTGCGCTGCACTATCCTGACTGGTGCGGCGTCAGGACGTAGTGCGCGCACTCTGACCTGACGCTGCACGCAGTCAGGTGACAGTGCAGCGCGGGCAGTGAAGACAGAAGAGCGCCGGACCCGGAGCTGCCTAGAGGTAAGTTTTTTTTATTTTTTTTTATGGGGGCAGAGTGGGCTGATCTGAGGTCTGAATGGGGCACTATAGGCTGATGTGATGTCTATGGGGGCACTATAGGGTGATCTGAGGTCTGAAGGGGGCACTATAGGGTGATCTGAGGTCTGAAGGGGGCACTATAGGGTGATCTGAGGTCTGAAGGGGGCACTATAGGGTGATCTGAGGTCTGAAGGGGGCACTATAGGGTGATCTGAGGTCTGATGGGGGCACTGTGGGCTGATCTGAGGTCTGATGGGGGCACTGTGGGCTGATCTGAGGTCTGAAGGGGGCACTGTGGGGTGATCTGAGGTCTGAAGGGGGCACTGTGGGCTGATCTGATGTCTGATGGGGGCACTATAGGGTGATCTGAGGTCTGAAGGGGGCACTATAGGGTGATCTGAGGTCTGGAGGGGGCACTATGGGCTGATCTGAGGTCTGATGGTGGCACTATAGGCTGATGTCATGTCTATGGGGGCACTATAGGGTGATCTGAGGTCTGAAGGGGGCACTATAGGGTGATCTGAGGTCTGAAGGGGGCACTGTGGGCTCATCTGAGGTCTGAAGGGGGCACTGTGGGCTGATCTGAGGTCTGAAGGGGGCACTGTGGGCTGATCTGAGGTCTGAAGGAGGCACTGTGGGCTGATCTGATGTCTGAAGGGGGCACAGTGGGCTGATGCGAGGTCTGATGGGGGCACAGCGGGCTGATCTGATGTCTGATGGGGGCACTGTGGGCTGATGTGAGGTCTGAAGGAAGCACAGCGGGCTGATCTGAGGTCTGAAGGGGGCACTGTGGGCTGATGTGAGGTCTGAAGGAAGCACCGTGGGCTGATCTGAGGTCTGAAGGGGGCACAGTGGGCTGATCTGAGGTCTGAAGGAGGCACTGTGGGCTGATCTGAGGTCTGAAGGAGGCACAGCGGGCTGATCTGAAGTCTGATGGGGGCACTGTGGCTGATCTGAGGTCTGATGCTGGCACTGTGGGCTGATGTGAGGTCTGATGGGGGCACGGTGGGCTGATGTGAGGTCTGGTGGGGGCACGGTGGGCTGATGTGAGGTCTGAAGGAGGCACTGTGGGCTGATCTGAGGTCTGAAGGAGGCACTGTGGGCTGATCTGAGGTCTGAAGGAAGCACAGTGGGCTGATCTGAGGTCTGAAGGGGGCACAGTGGGCTGATCTGAGGTCTGAAGGAGGCACTGTGGGCTGATCTGAGGTCTGAAGGAGGCACAGCGGGCTGATCTGAGGTCTGATGGGGGCACTGTGGGCTGATCTGAGGTCTGATGCTGGCACTGTGGGCTGATGTGAGGTCTGATGGGGGCACGGTATAGTATTTGGGGACATTGGGGAGCACAGTGGGCGCAGTATTTTAGGCAGCAGCAGGATAACAGTTAAAGTGGGTAATCTATGATGTCTTTGTGGCAGAGAGAAGATGGCGCTGAAAGAAGTGTCATGGCGGTGTGGGCCAAATAGAGAAGATGAGAAAAGAGAAGATCTACATCAGGAAGACGTCACTGGATGTTAGAGGTATGTGCTGCTGTATCATCTGTTATGTCTGGTGCTGGTGAATGTAATGTCCATCCAAATATGTGTCACCTGTTTCTTCAGCAAGGACTTGCCGGTATATGGTATGTTACTGCTGCAGCCAATCAGTGATCTAATGCTGAGAACTGGCTGCAGTGGACACATACCATACACCTGCACATCAGTGTGCACTTCACCAAAAAGAGGAAAAAAGTTTCCTCATCCTTGTGTTTAAATGACTGTGGTGATGCTGCCAGTGCTGTGCTCCCTCTGGCTCATGTCTTATTGTATGTGGATTGTCAGCTCCAGAGCAAACAAGCACTCCAGCCCCAGCACAGCTCAGCTTAAGGTTTTCCTCTTTTTTTTTCTTTTGCCAGGCACTTACTGGACGAGGGGCGTGGTTTAGCAGATTGTGGGTGTGGTTTAGCAGGTTGGGGGTGTGGTTTAGCAGGTTGTGGGTGTGGTCGAGAATGTCCTCCTTTTTGAGATGAAGCAGGTGGCCACCCTACCCCCCGCGCCCCTGGTGCCGCCCCCCGCTGCCGGTGGTACAGTGGAGCACGGGAGCTTTGTGCTCCCGTGCTCCGCTGTCTCCTATCTCACTGGCTACTTCCGCCAGTGAGATAGTCGCATCCGTCTGACCCGGGTCACCGCAGCCCCGGATAGGCCAGAGCCTATCCGGAGCTGCGGGCAACAGAGCAGACGGACGCGATGACGTCATTTTTATATAAATAGTCAACTGGATGTTTCCAGTTGGGGTGCGTCTTTTCAGTCTGTCAGCACTGATTGGACAGTATCAGCGACCTCCACCCACCCAACTGGTAACATCTCGTTGATATTTTTTCAAAGGCTATATTTAGATCACTATTAGCCCTTCACTGGGCTTTCCGTTCAAGGGTTACATTTAAATTCTTGAAACTGGATTCAAACATAACCCTCAACGGAACTTTGTTACATTGTTCTGGAGGGGCTCGCGTAAGTTGCGGCGAGGGGGGGCCCAATCATAAATTTTGTGCTCCATACTGCTGGTAGCCTTACCTGGCCCTGCCCGCAGGGCTACTGTCCCACACAATATGAGTGCGGGATAATAGTCCCGCGGGCGGCCCGACGTGCACAGCATCATTGTAATCAATGATGCTGTGTGCTCCCATGTGCACGATCGATGCCGCTCTGGGACATATGGCCTGCTCACGGACCGTATGTCTCGGAGGGCATACGGTCGTGTGAAAGGGGCCTTACACATGATTCAGCTAGCCCGGTCGAAAAAAAAAACCCTTACCACTTTTATCTACCGATGCTGAGAAAGCATTCGAGCAGATCGACTGGGTTTATATGTTAGCTACCCTATGTAAATGTGGCCTTCCAGAAGTCTTCCTCAGACATGTTTCGGCCCTGTACACACACCCTTTGGCCATGGTGAGAGTAAATGGCATTTTCAAATTTCGAATGGCATGACATAGGGCTGCCCTCTTTGTCCCCTTCTCTTCGTGCTCACCATGGAAACCCTAATCCAATCTATCAGACAGCACCCTGAGATACGGGGTTTTAGAGCAGGAGGAATAGAACACTATACCGCGGCATATGCCGATGACTTGTTAATAACCATCTCTAACCCCGAATCTTCCTTCCCCGCCCTGTCTCATCTCTTTGAACAATTTAATTTACTGTCCAATTTCAAAATAAATCCATCCAAATCAGTGGCATTAAATATCACATGTTCTCTCTCCTCGATCATGGCGACCAAACGCTTCACATCCTTTACATGGTTCTCTTCCTCCATCAAATACCTAGGATTCCACATTTCACCTTACCCTGATATGTGGTACTCACTGAACTATACTCCCCTCTTACACTCGATTGAGAGTACTCTCACTTCTTGGAAGGTACCATATGTTTCATGGGTAGGCCTTTCAAATCTGCCTGAAATTATCATAACCCCCAAAATACTATACATGATGCAGACTTTGCCTATTTACTTTCCCCCCTCCTTATTTCTTAAGCTTTGTAAACTATTTTTGAAATATGTCTGGGGTTCATCCCATCATAGATTGGCATACAATACCCTGATTAAACAAAAGAAGGAGGGAGGGATTGGATTCCCGGACATCGCATCAACTTATGAATCTATACAACTATCGAGGATTCTTGAGTGGCATAAACGCCCATATCCGAAATTGTAATTTCCGATTGAGGAGGAAGTGACCCAATTTGATCTGACCCAAGCCCTATTACTGGACACAACTCACACCCCACATTGCACCACAATCTATTAACTAAAGCCCCATTATACATTTGGAAGAGATTAGCCCGAAATAAAAACATATGGCCTACCCCTCCCCATTAACAAGTCTGGGAGATCTGTTCGGACTTAGTGACCCATATTTCTCACATTGGCTACCCCTGAAAAGGAAAATGAGATGTCACCTACTCGGGGACATACTACAGAATGGAACTTTCCCTGATCTGGACACTCTCCAACCTATAGTTACAGGCGCTACACTGGACAACATAACATACGACCATTTACACTTGAACTTCAAAACGTTGATTAAGAAAGGAGACATTACTAGGGACCTCACATAGTTGGAGAAGCTAGCGGCATCCTGTCCCCCAGTCCGGAGGGTCATATCAAAGATTGGTGAAGGCCTGCATTTAACTACCCCAGGGGATTATGTGCTACCGTATATATCAGCATGGGAGAAAGAACTATCATTGACTCTCTCCAATTCTGATACCAAGCAGATCTACAGATCCTACATGGGACCCTCAAGTTGCATTCTTTTACAAGAGACCAGCTACAAACTGGTCAGTAGGTTGTACAAGACCCCCTTGGTTTTGAACCGCATTGACCCCACTATACCAGCTGCTTGCTGGAAATGTTCTAAAGATGTGGGTTCATATCTCCTTCTCTGGTGGGAATGCCCTGTGCTCAAGCCTTTCTGGACTGGGGTGCAGGAATTCATATCTAGACTCTGTCCAACTGTTCCCCCCCGACCCCCTCAGTCATTTTTTGAAACCTCACATCACCTCTTGCGAAAAACTACAAGAAACCCCTTTGGCTACACTTAGTCACTTAGTTCTACTAGCTAAGGCCATGATCCCACTCTACTGGAAACAAACCATCGCACCTCCCGTGGCCCAATGGATACATAAAATAGGTTAAATGCTGTCTCAATGTTTAAGCGAATGTTACATTCTTATGTGAAAAACTAATAAAAAGACATTTGATGCAAAAATCTTCCCAAAGCCAGAAGTTGTCAAAATAGATAAAAGAAGGAATACTCACCAGTTTAATCCTCTTCTGCTTCCAGCGATTCCGCTCTGATCTCCCCACCCAGCTTTGTTTAGGTGACATGCCTGCATTCACCATTGGTTTTGAGAGCTCATAATTTACCTGGTCAGTGGCAGAAAGGACGACTATATCCAATCTGCCCTTGGCCTAAAGTTCTATGCTGCCTCTGCCGCATTCTCCTGTCTATATAGATTGCTAACAAAATTATCACTGACCCTATGCAATTCATGCGTCACTATTCATTGGGTCTATAGGACAGTATTTAACATATAAAGTGTTCCAAATGTATGTATTGCACATTGATAGTTACAGCCTGACAGCAAGGTATCTGCTTATATCTTAGCTACTGCTGGTGAGGTACATGAGCAGCAGTCATTGCACCTGTGGTGACCAAAATAGACAGTGAACCTAAGCAAAGTACCAACAGTATGGGAGGAAAGGGAGGCTTCCTTCCTGCAGGTGTGCCATGAAAGATACTAATACAGCAGGAGATGGCTGCAGAGGATGAGACAACATGCTGGTGAGATGGCCCTGTGGATGATACAGCTGCAGGTGTGATTAGCTGTAGTGACGCCAAAAGTGACCGAAGTGCCAGGTAAGAGTTGGGCCCCCTGAGAGAAGAGCCAGGAGCAAAAGGGTTAGTGCCACGGTGCAAAATAGAAACCAACACTCTACATCAACTCCTGGGAACATTTGACTTGGAGGTGCAAGTCTAGTGTGGTGACTTCAATGCCCAAAAGATAGATTGTGATGGCTGCAAGTGAAGAGAAACTGAGCTGGACAACTGGTGGCCTAAAATCAACCTGGTAGCATGGAGGTCCTCCATGGACAATTTATGGATTCTATTTAAGGACTGTAAATGACTGCTATGACTTTGCCTCAACATACCATTGTGTTTACTACAGCAATGAACAAATGTGTTCCTTCACTGATAAAATATTTCAACACAAATACTGTGCCTTCAAAAGACTTGCGTGGATTGGTTGTCCTAGCTCGGAATTTACAGGAAAGCTGGCAGTGGTGGTCAGAGTTACGAGAACAGCAAAGCCTGCTATGCCATGTTGTTTACTTAGGTCTCATATACTGAGATGAACCACTAACCATTTTGTCATCTTATGAACTTATGAAAGAAGCCCTACAGAAACAGCATAGCACAAGCCCCCCTGTCATTTCCATAACTCTGTCTCCCCTGGCCAGAGCTTAGTCCCATCTTGGCAATGTAAACGGCGATATTTGACAACCCCTTAGTGACCAGCTTGTTATGGGCCTTAGTGACCA
Organism: Rhinella marina; assembly: GCA_900303285.1. Taxonomy (NCBI): domain Eukaryota; kingdom Metazoa; phylum Chordata; class Amphibia; order Anura; family Bufonidae; genus Rhinella; species Rhinella marina. The sequence goes on from ONZH01006052.1 coordinate 26,937, forward strand.
GGTAATTTTTAAAGTTTTTTTTATCATTGAGCCATAACTTTTTTGAGGGCTTCTTTTTGTTGGGCAGATTGTAGTGTTTAACCATTTTGGGGTACACATATAACTCAATGATTAACTTTTATTTAAGGTTTTGATTGACCCCAAACTAAAATCAATTAAAGGAATTGTCTCACTTGAGCAAGTGGCATTCATCATGTAGAGAAAGTTAAAGGTCTTGGCCCTTCAGAGACAATGGGGGTATATCGCTAGGATATGCCTCCATTGTCTGATAGGTGCGGGTCCCATCTCTTGGACTCGCACCTACGCCAAGAACGGAGCGGGGAGAGCCATGGCTGGAGGACCCCGGGTTCCGGCCACCGCCAAGCACTCTCCCCATACAAGTGAATGGAAGCGCACCGTGTTTGCGCGGCCACTGCTTCCATTCATTTCCATGGGGCTGACCGAAATAACCAACCCAGCACTCGGCTATTTTCGGTGGCCCCATAAAAATGAATGGAGGGCAGCTGCACATGCGCAGTGCTCCCTCTACCAACCTTTCCCCGCTCCGTTCTCGGTGTATATATCAATACATAATATATAATGTATTGTGATTGTCCACTTCTCGTTTCCATGGTCACGACCACTCTGCAATTCATCAGTGATGGCCATGATTGCACACTTTAGGAAAAATTGCCAGCCTCTCTGCTGGCCGGGACTGTGGAAGCTCACATAGACTAATGCTTTTCTTATAGTATTCAAGCACAGCCACGCTGATTGATTGCAGGGTGGTAATAAGCATGGAAACAATCAGTTTATAATGTGATGGAAAAATGAATCCAGCCAGCAAAGGAAGCAATATGGGTAATAACAATACATTAGTAAGCGGTTAGGGACCACTCTGTATGATGTCCAATTGCCATAATAGTGTACACAGAAAGAATATATCTTAAAGGGGTTGTCAAGGTTCAGGGCTGAACCTGGATATAAGCTATTCTTGATCATTTTACTATATATGAATGGAGCATCAGAGCATTTCCGTGCTTCGATGCTCCTCCTTGCCTTGTGCTTGTGAGCCTGTTGATGTCACCGCCACAGATGAGCGGTCTATAGTGCTGCTGGAGGCTCTTCTGGAGGAAGGCTTTGGACACCTTTGGTGCCATTTTTTATTCATTCAGATAACAAAGGAAAATGGCATCAAAGGTGTCCATAGCTTTTTAACCTCTTCCAGCAGAAGCCAGATTGGACCAAGTGCTGGAGCCCCATTTTTGAAATCTTACATTTGTCACTTTATGTGGTAATAATATTGGTATGCTTTTACATGTCCAAGCCATTCTGAAAATGTTTTTCCATGAAAAATTTGGAAACATTCAATTTTCTAAATAGCAATTTCTCTACTTTTAAGACAGATAAGTCACAAAAAGGTTGATGTTAGAAGGCTTAGAATCAATTTAAGAATCTTCAAGAACATTTCAAAAATTGACTTTCTTAAGGACCAGTTCCGTTCTGCTCACTTTGACGGGCTTACATTATAGAAACCACCCATAATTGACCCATTTTAGAAACAACACCATCAAATTATTCAAAACCGATTTTAGAAACTCTACGTGTCCCACAGGAATGAAAGCAAAATGAAGGTGAAATGTAAAAAATTCATTTTTGTGCAGATTTTCCATTTTAATCCTTTTGTCCTGTAAGACAGCAAGGGTTAACAGAAAAACACACCTTAATATTTATTACACTGATTCTGCATTCTGCAGAAAAACCCCATATGTGGTCGCTAACTGCTATATGAACACACAGCAGGGCTCAGAAGGGAAGGACCGCCATATGGTTTTTGGACTGCAGAGTTTGCTGGAATGAGTTTTGGATGCCTATTCACATTTGAAGAGCACCTGAGGTACCCCTAAAGTGGAAACCCCCAAAAGTGACCCCATTTTGGAAGCTACGCCGGTCAAGGAATTTATCGAGGGCTGTAGTGAGTGCTTTGACCCCAGAAGTGTTTCATAGAATTTTTAAACATTTGACTGTGAAAATTAAAAGTTACATTTTGTTTTAGCCACATATTTTTCATTTTCACAAGGGGAGAAAAAGCACCACACAATTTTTACCCATTTTTTCCTGAATACAGCATCACCCCATATGTGGTCATGAGGTACTGTTTAGGGACATGCCAGTGTTCAGAAAGAATGGACTGTCTAACATGGAATTTACTGAAATGGTTTTTAATAGCCATACCTTTTTATTTTTTGTTGACTGAGCTGTGTGAAGGCTTATTGTTTGTTCGAGGTGATGCAGGCAAATACTGCAATTATGGCAGAGTTTTTCATATGATCTGATCATGGCGATACTAAATTTATATATTTTTTTTTTTATGTTTTACTACTGTTGCATCATAAAATCATTGTTTGTTAAAATGAGTTGTATTTTGCATCTCCATATACTAACATATATAACATTTTTATTTTTCTGACAATAGAGCTTTGTGAAGGTTTGTTTTGTGGGACTGGCTGTATATTCTATTGCTATTATTTTAGGTTAATTAGTAATTATTCCCCCTTCATGCCATCGCACAGTATTTATGCCCAGATTGTGTGTTCACAGAATTATACCCAGTAATATGCCCAGCTGTGCCCCCCAGTAATGTGCTCACATTGTGCCCCCTCACAGAAAGTAAAAAAAATAAACACCACATACTTACCTTCTTCCTAGCAACAGCAGCAGGACATCGGCTGCTTTAGTCTGTTTAGGGGTCGGAGCCTAGGCTGACTGCTGGCCGGCCCTGCCCCCGCACATACCAGTGGTATGGAGAGCCAGCAGGAATGATGAAGCAGAGAGCCGATGCCGGCAACTGCTCTTTGCTTCATTATGGCAACTGTTTCTGCATCCTGCCGATTCAGTAACAGCTGCCAGAAAGTGGGGCATACCTCCCCCGTACTGGGACAGGGAGACAGCCACTGAAATCTGGAACTGTCCCGCTGGATCCGGGACGGTTGGGAGGTATGCCCGAGGCCTGATCAGACCCTTCTTCTGGCAGTACCTTCCAGGCTTCAGTACATGGCAGGCCCAACTGACTGCAGCTTTTAAAGGGTTAAATGACCTGCATTGATCTCGGCTCTTCCAGTAAAGTGTCAGCTGTAGGCTACAGCTGACACCTGATGCCATCTTTCAGGATTCTGCGGGTAAATATACCTTTAACATACATCAGTATTTGAACTGCAAATCTGAAAATGTTAATGTTAAAAATCTTATGTTGGTAGCACCACCAGTAAATTTAAAACACGTATCTTAGAGCACCTCAATTACATAGACAACTGTACACTGTCCAATGTTTCACACACATGCACGTTCAGTGCGATTTTTCAGTGCTTTTGCAATACAACAGATTAAACACCCACCTAGAGGGGGCAGTATAAGACAGCTGGTTTTGAAAAAGGAGGCTTTCTGGATTTTCCGCCTAAATACACGTCAACCATATGACGTCACCCATATGGTTTTATATTTATATTTGTGTGTCTGGCACTTTAAGACACAGGCTGCATTTTGGTTCAAGTTTCAGGTGTACCTTGATTTGCTAGTCACCTGGTTATTTCTCCCCCCCCTCCCTCCCCCCTTTTGGTTCCACCTTGAGGGAGGAGTGAGACAGTATTTCTTGGCCAGGATGCATCCTGTTTTTTAGTTATGACTAAGGATGTGATATCATCCGAAACGCGTCAATTTTTCTAATAAAGGCTCTTGAATTTTATTCAACTGTGCTGGATCCTTTGCAATTTACCTGCTGCCATCTGCATGCTGTATATATACCCCATGGTTCGCTAAGGTTCAGCTTGCTATGACTGAAGGTAGTGTTTGTCTACTGAGTCTATTTACCGGCAGCTCAAGTACTATGGAAGCCATGACCGGAAGAGCAATTACTGGTCTTTTTTCTCCCCACAGGCTATTTTAACTCTTGTTCTTCCTGAGGTCAATTTCTTAAGGCTATATATGCATTAAAGAACATATTTATCACCCAGTGTAATCCTGTGGAGAGTCCTAGTATGTGATTTTGTTGAACAGCCCATAATTGGATAAGTGGTTTAGAAGATATTTCAGAAAAGCCACAACAACATAACTGTGCGTGACTCAGGATGCACCTGCTGCTGTTACCACCCCTATCTACAAAAGCAGTTTTATTAAGGTTTTTGAGATATGCTATAAGTTGACACCTGCATATATGCTACCACTTGCTCGCTTATGCATAATTTCTATCTTCATCCTAGATGTGTGATTTACATTATTTGAACACATAACAGAGTCTAGTTTTTCATCTTTTAAACAGTACCTAAACTTTCAGATAACTTTTCATAATAAACTGCCATGTGTGTATACATGAGTGATAAATAATGTAAAAGATGTTAATAATGAAACGTTAACTCTCATCGGAAGTTAGGTCCCTGTTTCATTATTACATTTGTTTTTACATAATTTAATCTATGGAGTACATTTATCAAGATCAGCGTTTTAGACGCTGGTCTTTATAACTCCTATAGCTGGCGGTGGTTCCGCTGAGATTATGAAGAGGCACCGGCCTCTCCATTACTTCGGCACATCCAGCGTCGGTTCTTAATGTAAGACAGATTCCTAGCTGTCTTACATTTAGACCTTTTTCTACGCCTAAACCAGGTATAGAAAATGGTAACTGAGACGGGCCTGCCGACCCGTCCCCTTCCCCGCCCACTTTTTTAGACCTGGAGCGAGTGGGGAGAAGTCGCAGGTTGCAAAGCAATTAACCGCTACACTGTAATCTGCGTCTGAAATATGCCTAGTTTAGGTGTATTTCAGATTAATAAATGACCCTCTTTTTATTAAATGTTTTTATTTTATTTCCCTCCATTTAATATGTCTTCTGTTTATTTAGTTTCCACTTGCTTATATTTATTTTTAACACTGCTTGCGCCATGTTTCAGTTTTGCATTATCCATTGTGAAATCGCCTACTCTATGTGTGAATAAATACTATGTGAAACATCAGCATTTTTTGTGGGAGTTTTCACCCATTGAATCTTTAAAGAGGGCTTGTCACCACTGCTAACATGCCTGTTTTAATAGATTCATGCATTCCCCACGTACTAACAATTCTGGAGCATCTATTCTTAAGGCTCTATGTTGTGCCATTCCTCTATTACAACTACAAGTTATTAATAATTGCTAGCAGTCTGCAGTAAGGGTACAGAGGGGTGTTAACCAGTTGGGGGTGTACCTGCACAGTCTGAAAATGGTAGCACTGATAGAGTGAGTCTGTGTAGTTACACACCCCCAACTGGTTACCTCCCCTCTGTACCCTTACTGCAGACCTCTAGCAATTCATTCATAACTTCTAGTAGAAATAATAAAGGAATGGCACAACATAGAGACATAAGAATAGATGCTCCAGAATTGTTATTACATGGGGAATGCATGAAGCTATGTCCTCTTTAAATGATCTCAACTGAAGACTTGGCTGAAGTAGGCAGTGTTATCTGTTATTCCTCGCTGTGACTAAGAATGCACAAGACTGTCAAAACGCGTAGGTGATTCAGTGCTATTTTTCTTTGCAATGCCATGAGTTTAATAATATTTTTTACTAGAATAAAACGTGAATTAAGATTTTACTAGGTGTTGGATCATTTTGTTTTGGATGTAAATTACTTCAGAAATCTGGCAGGATCTGTGCACAGTGGATTGATCATTCCTGAAGGCAGGTGAGCTGGAATATTTTGTCTACTATTGATTTATGCAAAGTTGTGTGAACCGACAGTGACCATTTAACTAGAACAAACACACTTTTCAAGCAAAATCATTTCTTTATTAATAGACAACAGATGTTATTGGTTTCTGGTACAAAACAGGAATTGCAGGATCTTAAACTCTCTTACTTTTCCTGGTTAGTGTTGATGAGCCAATGGTGATTTTCTGCAAGGAGGAAAACAAAATGACTAATTAAAACACATCTTTGCATAAATAATAAGCCTTATGTGCTCTATTTGGTTAACCTATTCCTCTTAGTTTGAGCAAGTGAGAAAACCAAACCAACATAAAATCGGCAATATTAACATCACAATTGTAGTTATAGTTGTAAATGCAAAAGGAACCGTATTTAGTTAAACCATGTCTACCAACTATGAGAACACAAAAAGCTCTGTCTATTATTCATATATATATATATATATATATATATATATATATATATATATATATATATATATGGCTTTACCATTGTGTATCTCTTTAAACAAGCATTTCAGCCCAATAAAATGTCAGGCTGGAAAATAGCTGGGAACACCGTTCATCCAATCACTGGCTGAGGCAGGTCATCAGTGTAGTCAGTGATTGGCTGAGTGTCATTCCAAGCCATTTTCTGCTTTGTTGAGACAGGAACAGGAAGTGGAGCACTGCAATGGCATAGGCACTGTCACAGTAAGTTGTTTTTTTTTTACCCATTTGCAGACAATGGTGCAAATTTTATTGGGAAATATCTCTTAAAACTATTCTATGTTAATGTTGACCATATAGATAACTGTTAGGCCACTTTCACACAAGCGGCAGCACGGATCCGGCGGGTGAAGGGTCCCGCCGGATCCGTGCTGCCGCAGTTGCACGTGTGGGTCCGGAACCGTGCTCCGGTCCCACACCTGCACCATACACTATTTTGAGGAGGAGGGGGTTAAACTTATCTGTCCCCGCAGCTCCCGACCTCTCTCCGCAGCTCCAGAGGGCGGCGCGCACAATGGCAAGATTCCCCACAGCTCCCCCTGCTGGAGGAAGGGCGGAGCTGCGAGGACAGGTAAGTGCAGGGTGACGGATCCGTCATGAACTCCATGAAAAGTCAATGGAGGACGGATCAATTTACTATTGTGTCACACCGAACGGATCCGTCCCCATTGACTGTCATTGGGGGTCATTCCGGATCCGTCTTGGTGCGGATGCCCAGACCAGAGAGCAAACCGTAGCATGTTGCAGTTTGCTCTCCGGTCTGGAGACTGAAGAGAACTGAATGGAATGCTTTTAGGAGCATTCCGTTCTCTTCAGTTCAGTTTTGTCCCCATTGACAATGAATGGGGACAAAACTAAAGCGTTTTATTCCGGTATTGAGCCCCTATGACGGAGCTCAATATCGGAATATATAAACGCTAATGTGAAAGTAGCCTTAGCCAATCAAACTCTTGCTATCCCTCCTGACCTTCCCAAACACATGCATGCTTATCTTTTCTTGAAAATGCATGCATTTTCATCAGGGAGAGGGGAGCAAGCCACTACCAAACAAGTCTGGTGGTTGCTTATCCACCTTAAGAACAAAAGGATTGGATTTGCTGAAATCCTGGATCCTTTAGTTAACATCTGCCATCTGAGGAAAGTCAGGATGCTCCCATGAACATTAGATTGTCAGTTGATCTTGCAAAAAAAAACACCAACAATTAGTGGACATTAATTTGTATGGGCACCTTAACTTAGCTCCCTGATCTACTAAAAACATACCTCCACCATTTCATCTCCATTGACTTCCTGTATGTGAGAAAATTTGTCGCTCTTGCAGATGAGTTTTCCACCTTCCAGTTGCACAGTCACCTATAGAAAAGGAAAAATAAATTTGTAATCTTTCATAAGAGACAATAATATATTAGGCAATGTCATTTCATATGCAACCTGTAATATATTTACATTAGCTAAATCTGTTAATTTCCAGCAAAGAGCATGGAAAACTCTAAAGCAAACTATATAATGCTTACTCATTTCTTTATGGTGTGCGTGGAGCAGGGATGCCCAACCTGTGACCCTCCAACTGTTGAAAAACTACAACTCCCTACATGCTTGGACAGACCACAGCTATTAAGGCATGCTGGAAGTTGTAGTTTTGTAACAGTTGGAGGTCCACAGGTTGAGCATCCCTGACGTTGTGGACGCTATACCATGCTTAAAACTAGGCAATTTTCATGACAGATTAAAGAGGTTATCCAGGATTTACATATGTATGGCCTATCCACAGGATAGGTCATCAATATCTGGTCTCCGGGGGTTATACTCCTGGTACCTCGCCGATCAGCTGTATGAAGAGGCCGCAGCTCTCTGTGAGCGCTTAGACCTCTTCCTAGGTCAAATTTACAAAAATTATCCAAAGGAAAAAGTTTTCTTTTGCACAGTTTCACAAAAATTCTATATGTTCTATCTGTTCACAAAACAATGAGATTTGCAAGACCATAAATTAAATCTTTACCTTGATCTTCTTTCCATCCATGGAGGTGATTTCTGACTCCTTTCCAACAGTAAAGGAATTGCTATGAGTTTGCTTTGGGGTCTTTGAGGTAACAACAAATTCATTTCCATTTTGCTGGATTTCAATTACAGGGTTGACATCCTTTGCTACTTTGATAATATCTTCAGGCAAACCTGTAATACAGAATATTGAGGGATATTATGGTCAAAATTAAAATACAAATGGCTGGAAACTTGCTGCAGTTGCCTAAGTACACTGTGGAGTAGTCTTTGTAGAACCATGATGGAGTTTATATATTGGACTGCATTTTATATATGGCAGCTGGCAAAACATATGCTGGGACATTAGATATTATTGTGGTCTGCATGAGTAAAAGTATCTCTCCACCTTGCTTGGTATCAGAAATGTGGGCCTACATACAAAACGCTAGTATAAACAAATAAGGCTTACAATATTAGATTAACACGTCTAAAGTTCAGTGTATGCTATTCTTACCTACAGTCCTCAGGAAATTCTCATAGTTTTCCTGAGCATAGACATTCCAGGTTCCATTGAAGGCCATGGTGACTCTTGATGTTCGGATGGAGACAGGTAAATGGAAGTGACAGGAGTGATAAGTGATACCGCTTGTGCTAAGGCAGCTTATATCTGGCCTGGCACCCCAATGGATGCTTTGGATGTGATAATAATTAACTACACAACCATCAATCATTAACGGCTTGTTTGATGACCATAGACATGACCTATAGTTCAGTGTCCAGTGGTTTTTATGTTAGTGAATATTATGTAACATGACCCTTTCACTTTAATATCATACAAATTTTGCTGAACTGTCCTGTAAAATATATTTTATTTGTATTCATCCTCTCTATTCAAGGTAACAGGGTAGAGCATTATGAGTATTTAATATAATGTTACTTTTCTGCATAGCTGCAAGTCAGACTAAGGCTTCACTGAAGCTTCTGTAGGGGAAAATGTTGCATAGCAATTGCAAGAATTCTGACATAGTATCAGCAGAATACAGGCTTTGTTCATAGAAGCCATTAGAAGAGTGTTGGCAGAAAAGACCACATTGCCCAGCAAGTCCTTCCTTATTATTTTTTCTTAGTATAGATAGTAGAGATGAGGCACATTCGATTCAACCTGAATTGAAAGTGCCCCAGTTGCTCTGAAAAGTTATGTATCACATTCTGGGGTCTTCTAGGACTGTATCCGACCCTTTTCAAGCTTTTTAATGCCAAGGCAGAACTACTAATGACAAAGTGACAGTGACATGCTCAATTTAGCTATGGGTACATGATTGGTAATCAATAACAACAAACTGTACTGTTGTGTTATGCTGTTACTTATTTGGGAGAAAATGCCACCAGTGTTTATGTGCACGGTGGTATTGGAAGAAGCAATGGTTTGTTTTTGACAAGTGTAAAAAGTATCCCTTTAGGGGAGAGTACCAACAGGTTTGGTGTTATTTTAATGAAGAAAAAAATAATATATAAACATATAAAAATATATATATATGAAATTGCTTGAAAAAAAGTCCCAGTATAAGGACTGAAAAGTTGCATGGGGGAATAAAGGATAAGGGACACATTTTTTTCACCATATGGAAGTGTCATGGTAAATTGATGTAGGGTTTGTATAGTAGTGGCAGCATCAGAGTTTGAAAAATGATGGACAAGGTAGGAGATGTGTGGCTGTGTAGCGTTAGTAGGAGTGGCAGCAGAAGCACAGTGTGGAACATTATGGACAGTCTTGGAGATGTGTGACTGTGTATAGGTACAGTATTAGTATGGCAACAGAAGCACGATATAGAACATGATGTACAAGGTAGGAGATGTGCCACTGTGTCTAGGTGAAGCAGTAGCAGCACAGTATGAAACATGATGGGCAGGCAGACAGTGGCATCATGGAGCTGGTGATAAATAGCCGGTTCCCACTGTCAGCAATGGAGAATACAAATAGCAATTCTGGTCGGCACTCAGAGTATGTAGCGATGCACGTGGCAAGCAAAAGCCCAAGTAGAATAAGGATGAAATCCTGGCACTTCGCTAACTTCATTTAACAAATCATTATTTTACTGTCATTATACAAGCAGGAATGCGTTTCAGCCCGTCCTGGTTGATATAGGCTCAGGACGGGCTGAAACGCGTCCCTGCTTGTATGATGACAACAAAATGATGAATTGTTAAATGAAGATAGCGAAGTGCCGGGATTTCCTCCTCATCCCACTGTCAGCAATGGCAGATCTATTCATGATATCAGCTAGAGGTGTGTAACAATACTTATGGATCCATGCCTGATTCATTTTCACAAATATGTTTTCTCACACTGATAGAAGACAATTTTGTCCGCTTTGGTGTAACGACTATGCCACTTGTCTACTGAATACACTCTCCATCAGCACACTGAAGTCTGTACAAGACAGTTCACCAATGACAAACTGGGACAGTTCCTACAGTTTGACTGTTCCATAAGTCTGTGGGGTCATGGATCAGGGCATTTGCCAGAGAGTGATCGTAATCCGTTTCCTGACTTGCATCAGGTTGGTTGCAAAACTGTACCATCACGCTCTGCAAACTATATTGGCTGCTGTTTCTGCTACTTATAGTAGTGATAGTGCTGGCAGAGGTGGTAGTGAGGTTACTCAACAGGGAACGGATAGGGGCCTCCGGGCCAGGCATGAGGTCAGCAAGAGTCTGCTCAACAAAAGCTGCGGCAAGCTGGGTGCAGATCATGTAGTGGTAATTGCAATTTTACTGCATAAGGAATGCTATAAAAACAAAACCCATAAAAATGTGGCATAATTGTATTTTTTTCCAATTTGACACTATTTGAAATTTTTTCCTGGTTCCCACTTCATCGTATGCAATATAAAATGGTGGCATTACAAAGTTTCAAAAACAAAAGCCCACGTATGGCTATATGGACAGAGAAATTAAAAAGTTATGGCTCTGGGAAGGCCGCCGTCAGGAAGGGGTTTGCACCACCAAATGTATGAGGTGCCATGCCGGGAGCATGTATTATATTCCCCAAATGCAGGGCAACTATAATTTTTCTGCCATTGTTGCTGACTACATTTCCCAGTTGTAGTTGGCAGGGAAATTTTCTTTTACTGTAGATTTTCAGCCTCATGTGCTGGAAGTTTATTCTACTACTCTAATAGTAAAATAATATTTTTGACTTTGCTTCTGATCTTTGCAACTAATTTCAAATAGAGATGAGCGAATCATTCAAAAAATTATTCGCCGAACATTCCCCGAATTTTCCTAAAATTCGTATATTCGATGAATAGATTTGTTGTATTTGCGTACAAAATATACATTATTATGTGCTATTAGCGAACATTCGCTCACTAATAACGAACGTTCATTTACAAAATGTACGCAACTTCTTAGAAGACGTACGCATGAGCGTAGAAATAGCTTACGAATCTCAGCGTACTATTGTCTAAGCGATTACGTAATACGCAGGCACGTACGAGGTGAGGCCGCGGCGTGCACTCCTCAGAGGCAGAGCGAATATTCGAGACATATATATGGTAAAGTGCAAATACATTACTATAGGTATAATATAAAAATTTTAAATATCACCTACCTAGTATGCTCACGGACACGTTTAAGTCTCTTTTCTTCTGACGCTTGTCATAGAACTGGAGCAGAGTCCCAAACTCAGTCGCAATTTGTAATCCACATAGGTAAAATTGTAATCCAAATGGGTAAAAAAAAGCAGCAAAGGTTCCTTAAAAAACCCTCTTTCAAGGGGCTCCCCAAATAACCTGAAAAGGGGGAAAAAGGGATGAGGCGCACGAATGCGCAACTTAATTTCCTGAGTTGCCTCGTCATCCTCCCGCGCTGGCGAAAGGGGCGGAACTACCAGGGAGGAGTCTGCATCGCTGAATTGAATTCGTACGCAACAGCGCATAGAGTAACTACCAGGGAAAAGTCTGCATCGCTGAATTGAATTCATACGCGACAGCGTATAGAGTAACTAAATTATATGTAGAATAGCGTATAATTTATAGGACACACTACGTAGCGAATGCGTACAAAAGCGAAGCGAATCACCTAATATTCGGATTCGCTTCGCAGCTGAGAAATCCCAAGATTCTATACGAATCTACGAAGCGGCGAATAGATTCGCTCATCTCTAATTTCAAACTATGCTTCGTTTTCACATTTAATTTTCTTTTCAGACTATGCTTTGTTCTCACATTCAGTTTTCTTACTAAAAACTAATAATAGGTTGACATTTCCCATTCTGTAGAAATCACAATCATTTCATTATCGTCAAAGCAAGATTAGGATAGATTTAATCTATATACAGGTGCATCTCAATAAATCAGAATATCATGAAAAAGTTTATTTCAATAATTCAATTCAAAAAGTGAAACTGATTTATTATATTGATTCATTACACACAGAGTGATCTATTTCAAACATTTATTTCTCTTAATGTTGATGATTATGTCTTGCACCTAATGCACCTAAATGAAAAGTCAGAAAATTAGAATATTGTAAAAAATTATATTATTATTATTATTATAATATTGTAGAGTCATGGTGTCACTCTAATCAACACAAAACACCTGCAAATGTTTCGTAAACTTTTAAATGGTCCTGCAGTCTGGTTCAGTACACAATCATGGAAAAACTGGTTACTTGACAGTTGTCCAGAAGATAGTCATTTCTAAAGTTGAGTGGAAGGGAAAAGTGTGGTAGAAAAGGTTGCACAAGCAACAGGGATAGCCACATCCTTGAAATGATTGTAAAAAAAAAAAGTCATTCAAGAATTTGGGGAGATTCACAAGGAGTGGACTCTGGCTGGAGTCAGTTTTTCAAGAGCCACCACACACAGACGTATCCAGGACATGGGCTACAACTGTCACATTTCTTGTATGAAGCCACTTATGACACAAAGACTACGTCAGAAATGTCTTACCTGGGCTGAGGAGCAAAAGGACTGGTCTGTTGCTCAGAGGTCCAATGAAGAGTGGATAGGCACACAATCCAAGTTGCTTGAGGTCCAGTGTGAAGTTTCCACAGTCAGTGATGGTTTGGGGAGCCTTCTTATCTGCTGATGTTGGTCCACTGTGTTATATAAAGTCCAAAGTCAATACCTGTTTTAATAAGCATAGTATCACTGTGCTTGATTGGCTAGCAAACTCATCCAACCTAAATCCCATAGAGAATCTATGGGGTATTGTCAAGAGGAAGATGAGAAACACCATACTCAACAATTCAGAAAAGCTGAAGGTTGCTATCAAAGCAACCTGAGCTTCCATAACACCTCAGCAGTGCCATAGGCTGAAAGGAGCCCTGACCAAGTATTGAGTGTATATACTGTATATGTTTTTCAGTAGGCCAACATTTCTGTATTAAAAATATTTTTTTTTAAATTGGTCTTATATAATCACAATTTCTGATATACTGACTTTTAAGTTTGCATTAGCTGTAAGCCATAATCATCAACATTCACTGAAATAAAAGCTGGAAATAGATCACCTTGTGTGTAATGAATCTATATATTATATGAGTTTCACTCTTTGAATTGAATTACTGAAATAAATTAACTTTTTATTGATATTCTAATTTATTGAGATGTACCTCTATAGATAACACAGGCCAACCATTCACTATAAGTGATGGTCACAGGTTATCTACTCACTGTCTTTACACAGCGACCCCTGCATAGGTCGCAGAACATGTCTAGAAAAATGTTTGATAGACGTCAATTAGTCATCTGTCCATTTTGCTTTTAGTTCATGTGGATGCTATAAAGCATATACTATATGGACAACAGTATTGGGACATCTACACATTACACCTACAGGAGCTCTTTTGACATCCTCTTCGTGCACAAATGGATGAGGTGAGTATGTTTTTGGGGTTTTTTTAACGTCATTTCAGGGAAAGCACAAGAAAATTCGGCTTTGTGGCAAATCAAATATTCCCTGAAATTCGTATTGAAGTCCACTTCGGATACTTCGATTTGCTCAACCCTAATTGTCATGTTCCCCAAACTGTTCCCACAAAATTGGAAGCATACCAAACAATTGTCCAAAATTTTTGTTATGCTGAAGCATTAAGATTTCCCTTTACTGGAACTAAGGGGCCCAGGCAACTCCCAAAAAACAACCTTGTAGCCTTATCCCATCACCAGACTTTACAGTTGGCAAAATGCAGCCAGGCAGGTAACATTCTCCTGGCATTTGCCAAACCCACACACGCCTAATGGGACTGACAGATAGAGAAGAGTGATTGGTCATTCCATAGAAGACATTTCCAATGCTCTATAGTCTAGTGGCGGCATGCCTTACCCCATTCAATTTGATGTTTGGCATTGGGCTTGATCTAAGGCTTGTATGCAGCTGCTCAACCATGGAAATCCAAGCCAAGAAGCTCCCAGAGGACAGTTTTTGTGCTGTTGTCATCAGAGGAGGTTTGGAAGTCTGCAGTTCTTGAGTCAGCAGACCATTGTTGACTTTTATGCACTATGGAGGTCATTTACTAAGCCGAAATACGCCTAAATGCACGCTGGATGCAGAGATGGCGGTGCAATGGTTGGTTCTGCCGCTATCTGCGATTTCTCCCTACTCATGTGGGCCTGTTTTAGGCATGGAAAATGGTGTAAATGTAAGACAGCTCGGTAGCTGGCTTACATTTAGGACTGGCGCTGGATGCTCCAAAGTTATGAAGAGGCCTGCGTCTATTCATAACTTCAGTAGAACCACCGCCAGCTATTTGCCTTTATTAAGACCAGAGTCTAAAACTCCTATGTACCTCAATGCTTGACGTGCCTGCTATGTAACTTTATGTGATTGTCCACTTTGTGCCTGAGCTGCTGTGGTTTCTAAACTCTTACATTTTTTAATAATGGTATTCACAGTTGATCATGGAATATGTAGGAGGGAAGATGTAGTTTAACAAATTGACGTATCTCAATGGTGCCATCCTATTACAATACCACAATGAAATCCAGTGAGCTCTTTGGAACAACCCAATATGTCATAAACCAAAGGCAAACTGTGTGAAACAGTAACAACAAACTAATGGTTGTGATGATGCATTCTCATCTCATTACTTATTTACGCATTTATTCCTGACTGATATTTAATATGCTGAAAGTGACACATGAATACAGCACATGGGATGCTAGCAAATGATTTAGTTTGTTAAATGCATCAAAATGGATGTTCTAGAAATATGCAGTTACATTAATTTTTAGGCATCTGATTGAAGTACAGATTACTGACCTTACAGGCAGTATGATAAAACCACCAGACTGATATTCAGAAAATGTAGTAACTGATACGTTGGACTTTTTTGAATGGAGTCTAGGTTACTCACCTTCAGGAGCAGCTTGTGACATGCAAAGTTCAATGACCGCTTTCAGTGAGAAGACAAGGTCACATTTCTGCAACATTGAAAGTACTGGGTATGGATCTCAGAAGGTGCTTTTTACCCGTGGAAATCGTATTTTTTTTTTACTGAGACACCCAACATTTTTTATATAGAAAAACAGATTATACATAATGATTATTTATTCGGAACACCTTTAATAAACATGTTCTTGTCCTGGTATTCCTTTTCTACAAAAACAGTGATCCCTCATCTGTATAATTATTAAGGGGATATTTATCAAGACCGGCACTTGACATCCCCTAAGGGGACATTCACACGGCCATATCCATTTTGCGGTCCACAAATCGTGAATCCACAAAATATGGATATGGTCCATGTGCATCCTGCATTTTTAGCTGTCTTCATTGATAAAATCTCTACTCTTGTCTGCAAAACAGACAAGAAAAGGAGAAGTTCTCTAATTTGTGGCTCGTCTGCACAGGATGACATCAGTGTGCTGCCCGGATTTTTTGAGGCCCCATAGAAATGAACGGGTCCAAATGCGATTCGCAAAATAATGAGGATCAGACGCGAACAGAAAATATGGTCTACAGTCTATAATGAAATTCTCTTTTTCAACTTCAAAAGCTGATATTAAGGTATAAAAACGGGGTTATTTAAATATCCAAAATAACAAGTTCTCTTGAAATAAAACAATTTCTAGAGGTCTTAGTTATGGAGTTACTTTAGAAATTGAGATTTCTGTACTCTAAAGGGGACATAATTGACAGTTATATTTTTAATATATCAGTGTACAGCCCAAATATGCATCAGAAACAGACCATTTTGTAATTATATTTTTTATATACTAAGTTTAGAGCTTCATTGTTAAAGTATATATTTTTTTCTGCTAATTATATTACAAGAAAAACTTTAAATGCTCATGTCTTGATGCCCTAGTTTCTTAAAAGGGTTTGGCCAAGTTTTCAAGTTATGCCCTATCCACAGGATAGGGGAAAAATAACTGGTGGATTACCCTGACCACTGGGACCCACATTGATCCCGAAGGGGTCCCAATCCCCTGTCTTGATGAGCATTGGCCTCATCTCTCCATTCATTCTCTATGAGACTGCTGGAAATAGCTGAGAGGTGTACTTGCCTATCTCCGGCAGTCCCATATGGAATGAAGGGAGCGACAAGGAGCATGCTTAGCCTGCTACTCCATAAGCACGGGGGAATGGACTCTTTTTCTTATGGAGAGGCCTCAGGTTTGGCTTATCCTTAATCACGTTGCAAGGCTTGTTAACAGATTTGACATTAACTCCCAGGGAAGCTATCCTCCATGGGTGGCACTAGAGACAATTTTCCTTCTTTAGAGGAAAGCTACATGCAAACCACCTAAGGGTCACATGAGCACATGGTCCTCAAAAAATACAGATAAGGTCTGTATGACGTCTGTGTTGCATCCGTTTTGTGGACCAGTTGTAACAATGCCTATTGTTGTCCTCAAAACGGACAAGAATAGGACATGTTCTACCTTATTTGAGGGACTGTAAAACGTGTAATCTCTCTCTGCATTTTCTATGATATGTTGTATTTCCTGTACATTGAAGTGAACTTGCGAATTTCTTCTTCTTGTCACTACCATCCACCATGTAAGGTGACCTTCAGTTATTGCATGCATGTTCTAATAAACCCACTTCCTGTTACTCCACAAAATCTGATCTAAACTGACCAAGACTTTGCAAGAGAACGGATGCGGGCAATAAATACGGTTGTGTGAAAGGGGCCTAACTCAGTGTTAGCAACTGTTAAGCATCTTTACCCCATGCTATTATAAGGCCTCTTTCACATGAACGATATGGATTGTGTCAGGATCTGTTCAGGAAAAAACTGATGGTTTTACAAGCAAGTTTAGTCAGTCTTGTCTGCGGTTGTGTTCAGTGTTTCAGTTTTTTCCGCATGGGTGCAATCAGTTTTGGATGCGTTTTTTTACGTGCATGAAAAAAAAACCTGAACAATAACAATCTACATCTCCTAGCAACCATCAGTGAAAAAGTCATTGCATCTGAATCGCAGAAAACCACACATAGAACATTCTGTGATTTTTCCTGAATGATGCGTGAAAAAATGACAATTATGTGCAGACCCATTAAAATAAATTGGTCAGGATTCAGTGCGGGTATAATGCGTTATTGTCACACATTGTACCTGTATGGAAACTTTGTGTGAAAGGGGCTTAAAGGATTTTGATCATTAGATCCTGGTGGAACAGCTCACTTTCACAAAAATCCATAAAACTACAGTATATTAGGGCATGAGTTCTCTTACAGAAAGGGCTCCGGCTTGTTTTCATTTTTCTGTTGGATTTGTATGGAATCCAGCAGGAAACAACCATATATGCTTCTATGTTAAATTGGAAGCATTGCACAGTTTTGCACAACTCAAAGGTGAAAAGGAAAAATGTATTCATGAAGCCTTAGGGTGTCTTCACATGGGGCAGATTTTGTGGCAGAAAATTCCACAAGTGAAAATTCCAGCATTTTCCAGTCCCCTGCCAGACTGTATTCTGGCCTCTAGCAGTGACATTACATCATGGACATGTGACCACTACAGCCTGTCATTTGCTGTAGCATTGACCTGTCAGCACCACTGCTGTGGCCAGTGATTTCCTGCAGCAGTCACATGTCAGGACATCTTCCCTAGAGGCCAGGATACAGGCACCAGCAGAGGACCAGACTTAGTCAGAACAGGCAGGGCTGCCATCAGGAATTTCAGAGCCCCACAGGGGATGTTCACATGACAGACTTTACAGCAGAGAAGGAACCTATCCCTTCTCGGCGCAGTTTGCATAGTCCTCAGTGCTATCTCCCATTGAAATGAACAGGAGGCTGAAAGTACTCGACCACTGGCGGGTTTTCAGTGAGATTTCGGCGTGGCATAAATTATGTGTTCACTATATTGTACAAGTTATTATGATTTCTGGGACACCAAATACCGTTTTTTGATATTTAATAGCATGTTACAAAATAACATTTATTGTAATGGTTTTTGCTCTGTAATTTGTTTTTCAGTAGTTATATAGCTAGTACAGTTGAAAAAGGAAAACATTTTACTAATTTTTTGGTAAAATAAGTTTTTTTCACTTGGTCTTTATTAAAAAATATTGAACCATTCACAAAGGTTTAACTGTTTTTCTAGCTGTGTGACTGGTACTTTCACTTTGTGCTCTTCATCTAATAAATCTTCTCTCTAAACTGAAAGGTCATAAACACTTATTTAAGCCATATTCTTATCTGTAAGATAAGAACTGAGCTATAATGAGTGTTTAGGAGGTCAGAGGGAATAAGAGACATAAGGAGCCCTTCAGTTCCTGGTCTGACAGAAAATCCAAAGGGTGCTACTAGAGCATCTCAGCAATGTACAGAAAAAGGATGCCAGATTTTTAATAAAGACCAATTTATTTTTAGCTCAAAATAAATACAATGCAATAATAAAAAAATTGCCCCCAAAGGTGTACATAGCTTTCAAGGAAATGGGGTTGGAAACCATAATTCTACACATTTACATAAGTGCTAAAAGGGTTTTGTCACTTTAGCAAATAGCATTTATTATATAGAGAAAGTTAATACAAGGCACTTACTTGTGACTGTCCATATTGCTTCCTTTGCTGGCTGGATTAATTTTTCCATCACATTATACTCTTCTCTTTTCCATGGTTACAACCACCCTGCAATCAGTTAACGTGGCTGTACTTGCATACTATAAAAAAGCACCAGCCTATGTGAGCTCCCAAGGTCCTGGTTACCAGAGAAGCTGGCATTTTTTCCTGTAGTGTGCAAGCACGAGCACCACTGATGGATTGCAGGGTGGTCGTAACCAAGGAAACGAGCAATGTATAATGTGATGGAAAATTAATCCAACCATCTAAGGAAGCAATATGGATAATAACAAGACATTAGTAAGTTCCCTGTATTAACTATCCCTATATGATAATTGCCACCTGCTGAAGTGACAAAACCCCTTTAATGTTATTTAATTTTATTTTTTATTTCACCATACAAAGTGGCTTAGTACCCGCTTCCAAAACTGGCATCTGGCAGTGCTATAGACCATCATCTGTGCTGGTGACGTCACCGGGCTCACTGCTAGGTGGAAGTCTCCGCTTGGCATAGTGATGCTACACCCGGTACGTCACCAGCACAAAACAAACACAGCCTTAAGCTGTGTGATGCAGCGTGACAAGACAAAGGATAGCATCGGAGCAATGAAATGCTCCAAAGCTCCACTCATATATAGTCAAGGAATACAGAACAGCTTATTTCCAAGTTCAGCCCTGAACCTGGAGAACCCTTTAGTGTTAATAAAAAAAAAATAACAGTGCAAAACCCATTACAATAAATGCATTTTTGTAATGTACTATTAAAACAGTAATACTATCAGTAGTTTTTTAAGCATGGAAAATCCTATCTTCACTAAAGGGTAGTTCTATAATGTAATGGTAAATCTCTTGCTTGTTATACAGAAGGTCTAGGGTTCAAACTCCAGCAGAGACCTGTAAAATAATATTTATTAAATGGGGTCTACCCATATAGAGGGAAAGGGCCACATAGCTCTTGTGCATTAGTATTTACTGCTCTGAAGAGAATATTAATCAGACTGATGAAGTCACAGATGCAAAGTGGCTGGGCCCAAGCCCCCATCTGCTTCCAGCCTGTAACTGCAGTACCTCCAATACTGCTCCGATGGCAGTCCATAGAACAGGAGCAGTGGGAATTTGTAAGGTATTACTTCTTTTATTACGTTATAACATTCTAAGCAATTTTGAATAAGTGTAGTTGGCTGGACAACTTCTTTATTTTTTTGTGTGATATAAAGACCTTACTGCCAGTAGTGTCATATTATAAGTAGAAAGGTTTCCTCATGTTAAAATAAGGACATGCCAGATACAGACATACACAGCATCATTTCTTTATTGAGAATTAATTTTCAATTACATAGTTACATGTTATTGTCTTTTAGGGTTTCGGAGTTTTGTCACTTGTCTCCTTAAGTTCTTCTGGTTCTTCACCATGTTTAAAGACACTCACAGTTACTTGGCCAACCTCTGACCCATACTTATTCTTCACAAAAATGCTGTAGCGCCCAGAATCCTCAGCACAGATCTTCTCTATGGTCAAAGTTACAATTGTACCCTTCACATCCAGTTTATACCGGTCTTTCAAGACCACTGGCTTCTCATTCTTTATCCAGGAGACCTCAGGAGCAGGATCTCCAGATATATGACATGTTAAACACAGGGTCTAGAAATGAGAGGGAAGATTTTTATTCTACTGATATTTCTTGAAATTTATCACAAAATGTATGCTGTATTACTGTAAGAAAAGTATTACTGGGAAAGTTGAAAAAAAATATATATATGTTATCTACGATATGTACAGTAATGAACCTCTTACAGAAAGTCCTAAATCCATTATTGTAAAATAATAATGTCTTAATCTGGTTATACAAATTATATCTAATGTCTATGTGGCCTCCCAACATCTGCTGCCGGGGGAGACAAAGATCAGGCAAGTTGGATTTCAACTGCCCAACCCTTTTGTTCTTATGTAGATAAGTCACTGCCACAGGTGTCTGACAGCTATTTCCTCCCATCTCCCCTGAGCCAGTCATGCATATGTATGGAAGAATGGAGAGAGATAGCTGTTAGATGAACAAGTATTTGTCCAACAGTTATTTATTGTTTCATCATATAGGTGACATTGTTAGTATGGAAGTGCCTACCAAGAAAACAATGCTTGATTATTTATTATCTAGGTTTTCAGTAAGCAATACCTTGTCCACCATTATTGTTGCCAGGTCAGGAAGGCCACGGACCACTTTAGCACGATCTATAAATATGAACCACAAATTACTCAGTTAATCATACATCAATTGATATCATACCAAATTGACACCAGTGGATTAAAAAAAGAAATCAATGCAAACATTTCAGTGACAATCAAGAATTATGACGGTCATTTAATATGTGCTATACACCATTTAGGTTTAGGCGTATTTAGGTTGCAGATTTTGTTGCAAAGCTGTTTTGCAACAAAATCTGTGACTTTACTTTGCATACGCCACTTTTGCTAAATGGCGGGAAAAGGGGGCGTGGCATGGGCGGGGAAGCAGGCCCATCTCATTCATCATTTTCCACGCCAGTTTACGCATGGAAAATGACTTAAAGCATCTTGTCCTGCCCGCGACAGCAAGTGCCAAAGTTATGTAGGGGCCTGTGTTTCTACATAACTTACTCCCATCCACCAGCAGTGCACAAAGATTAAAGGCTACATACACCTTTGGAGGCAACTTTTGTTTATGATTGCATTTTACTAATTTTTGGCAACAAATCATAGTAACATAGTAACATAGTAACATAGTAACATAGTAACATAGTTTATAAGGCCGAAAAAAGACATCTGTCCATCCAGTTCGACCTGTTTTCCTACAAGTTGATCCAGAGGAAGGCAAAAAACCCCTGTGCGGTAGAAGCCAATTTTCCTCACTTTAGGGGAAAAAATTCCTTCCCGACTCCAATCAGGCAATCAGAATTACTCCCTGGATCAACAACAACCCATATCTAGTAACTATAACCTGTAATATTATTAACCTCCAGAAATACATCCAGGCCCCTCTTGAACTCTTTTACTGAACTTACCATCACCACCTCCTCGGGCAGAGAGTTCCATAGTCTCACTGCTCTTACCGTAAAGAATCCTCTTCTATTTTTGTGAACAAACCTTCTTTCCTCCAGGCGCAGAGGACGTCCCCTCGTCATGGTTACTGTCCTTGGGATAAAGAGATCATGGGAGAGATCTCTGTACTGACCCCTGATATATTTATACATAGTTATTAGATCTCCCCTCAGTCGTCTTTTTTCTAAAGTGAATAACCCTAATTTTGATAATCTTTCTGGGTACTGTAGTCCACCCATTCCAGCTATGACTTTAGTTGCCCTCCTCTGAACCCTCTCCAGCTCTGCTCTGTCTGCCTTGTTCACAGGAGCCCAGAACTGTACACAGTACTCCATGTGTGGTCTGACTAGTGATTTGTAAAGTGGCAGGACTATGTTCTCATCACGGGCATCTATGCCCCTTTTGATGCAACCCATTATCTTATTGGCCTTGGCAGCAGCTGTCTGACACTGGTTTCTGCAGCTTAGTTTGCTGTTCACTAAAATTCCTAGGTCCTTTTCCATGTCAGAGTTACCCAATGTTTTACCATTTAGTATGTACTGGTGACTTGCATTATTCCTTCCCATATGCATAACCTTACATTTGTCAGTGTTAAACCTCATCTGCCACTTCTCTGCCCAAGCCTCCAGTCTATCCAGATCCATCTGTAGCAGTGTACTGTCCTCTTCTGTGTTAATTACTTTACACAGTTTAGTGTCATCTGCAAAAATTGATATTTTACTGTGCAAGCCTTCTACAAGGTCATTAATAAATATATTGAAGAGAATAGGGCCCAATACTGACCCCTGTGGTACCCCACTAGTTACAGTGACCCAATCTGAGTATGTACCATTAATAACCACCCTCTGTTTTCTATCACTGAGCCATTTACTTACCCACATACAGACATTTTCTCCAAGACCAAGCATTCTCATTTTATATACTAACCTTTTATGTGGTACCGTGTCAAATGCTTTGGAGAAGTCCAGATATACGATATCCATTGATTCCCCGTGGTCAAGTCTAGAACTTACCTCCTCATAGAAACTGATTAAATTGGTTTGACACGACCGATCCCTCATGAAGCCATGCTGATATGGAGTTATTTGCTTATTTTCATTGAGGTACTCCAAGATAGCATCTCTTAGAAAACCTTCAAACAGTTTACCCACTACAGATGTTAAACTTACCGGCCTATAGTTCCCGGGCTCTGTTTTTGGACCCTTTTTGAATATTGGCACCACATTTGCTATGCGCCAATCCTGTGGAACACTCCCTGTCAGTATAGAGTCCTTAAATATCAAGTATAAGGGTCTGGCAATGACATTACTTAATTCTCTTAGGATACGTGGGTGTATGCCATCCGGTCCTGGCGATTTGTCTATTTTAATCTTTTTAAGACGCCCCAGTACTTCTTCCTGGGTCAGACAGGACACTTTTAAAGGGGAATTCACTTTTATATTCTGCATTTCATCTGACAGTTTATTTTCCTCAGTGAATACAGTGGAGAAAAAAATATTTAAGAGTTTTGCTTTCTCCTCATCGCTCTCTGCTACTCCCCCCTCACTACTCTGTAAGGGGCCAACACCTTCAGATTTATACTTTTTAGTATTTATATAATTGAAGAACATTTTAGGGTTAGTTTTACTCTCTTTAGCAATTAGTCTTTCAGTCTCTAGTTTAGCTGCTTTTATTTGTCTTTTACAAATTCTATTTTTTTCCTTATAGTTTTTCAATGCTTCCTTGCTCCCCTCCTGTTTTAATGATTTAAATGCTTTCTTTTTGTCATTTATTGCTTTTTTTACAGTTCTATTTATCCACATTGGTTTTTTCTTGTTTCTTATCATTTTATTCCTATACGGTATGTACCTCTCACAATTAGATATTAGGATGCTTTTAAAAATATCCCATTTTGTGGCTGTATTTTTATTTTTGAGGATTTTGTCCCAGTTAGTTAGACCTATGGCCTCTCTTAGATGGCTAAATTTTGCATTTTTGAAGTTTGGTATTTATGTTCCTCCCTGAAGAAATGCTTTTTTTTAATGACAATTTAAAGGTTATTATTTTATGGTCACTATTTTATGGTCATATTTTCAATTGGCCTTTATTAAAAATATTGAGCCATTCTGTTAACTGTTTTACTAACTGTGTGATTGGTACTTTCACTTTGTAATAACCCTTAGTTATAAAGTACTAAGAGGTCATAAACACTTATTTAAGCCACATTCTTATCAGTAAGATAAGGATTGAGCCTTAATGAGTGTTTATAATGTCAGAGAGCAGAGATAAGGAATCCGTCTGCTCGCCAGATGACAGAAAAGACAGAAAATGCACACAGTAGACCATGTCAGCTCAGTAGACCAACTGAAAAAAAAATATTTTTAGCTCTAAATAAGTACAATGCAATAATAAAAAATTGCCCCCAATGGTGTACATAGCCTTTAAGACCGGTGTATCAATTGCCAGTCTTAATAAATGTCCCCCTATATATTTAAAGGGTCTTTTCAGGTAACTTAAAATAATTTGTTGCTGGGTTACACTGGCTTAAAACACAGAAGAGATACTTATCCTCAAATAGTCACTCACCACTGCTGTTCTGATGCTGGAGCAACCCTTTAAATACCACATAATAAATGACCTTTTTCAACTTTCTGATTGTCTCATTTTAGTTCAGAGCAGTGATTATAGAGACAACTGTGTAATTGTCAGAATAGCCCCTTAAAGGGAATTTGCCAATAATATAAATGTATCCTGCCAAACAGATATCACTGTTATTTCATTTCCTCAAATACCACCATCAAAACTGCCTTTTTTTAAAGTTTTTAAATTGATGAAAATATACTTGAGTGCAAAATAGTTTATGTTACAACCCCTTTAAGGATCAGGCCAATGTTCATTTTTGCATTTTTATTTTTACTCCCTGCCTTCCATGAGCCATAACTTTATTATTTATCTGTGCAAATAGCTGTATGAGGGATTGTTGTTTTTTTAATGACACCATTTTATATTACATACAATATAGTGGGAAGCTGGAAAAAAATTCGAAATGGGGTGAAACTGTAAATATAAAACACAATTCTGCCATAGTTTTATGGGTTTCAAAGTTTTATGGGTTTCAGTTTTTTATGCAGTAAAACTGACCTGTTGTCTTGATTCTCAAGGTCAGAACAATCACAGCATTTCCACAATTATATAGTTTTTCTTGTGTTTTAATACTTAAAAAATAACTTTTTTTTATAGCTCTCTATGGAGCTGTGTAAGGGATCTGTAGCTTTTATAGATACCATTTTGTAGTGTGTGACTTTTTGATCATGTTTTATTCAAATTTTTTAGGTGGTAAAGTGACGAAAAATTGGCCAATTTAATTTTTTTTTCTGTTATCCTGTGAGGGATAAATACATTTGTTTTTTATTAGTATGGGCATTTTGTATGGGCAGCTTGCAGGAGGCCCGAAGCTGTTACAGAAACTGAAAGGCTCCCCTGATTTCTGCAGGGTGGGGGGCGTTCAGGCCCCAGGAGCGCAGCATCCCAGGAAAATCCCTCTTAGATGCCATGGTCACAATTGACCGACTGATCATGTATTGCAGTCCATTAAATTATATATATGATCACTTAATATGGTGTAAGAATTCCAGAACCTGGTTACTTACTCTTTTCAATTACAGCAACTTCCCTGAAATAAATGTAAAAAAATCCCGTAAGACACATTGTAATATAGTGCAAACATCTATTGAATAGAAGAACCCCAACAAATTTATCATGTCAATATTGATTCTGAATTGTTAGTAAAGTCTTTTGTGTAGATGACACCTAAAATCATTTTTTATTAAATAACTATACTGGCTTTTAACAAAATACTGATTGTAGGAGGAGAACAGCGTGGGCTCCTTCTGTGATCTGCGGAGTGCAGCTGATGCAACAATTGTGCCAAGGCTTGACGCTTTGTCTTACATATTAGCTAGCCAGAAAAACTAACTGAATCACAGCCTTGTTACATGCCCATATTTGAGACTAGGAAATCGCCCACTGTCTTAGATCTTTATGGTTCCAAACCATATTGCAGTTATTTCATTGTATTGTTTTGTTCTATGTTTAATATTGTATGCAAAAAAGTATATGTAACCAGTAGTGAGCTGTGAATGTCACGTCAACATTTTTAATTACAGGCATACTTGATACTATTAAAATTCACCTTTGATAAGACCTGACCTTAAAAGATCAGACAATCATTCTTTGTCCATGTACAATGCCAAATTGGATTACTATAGTTTAATCAATAATTTAAAACAATCCGTCTAATATGAGAGACATAAGTCCGATTCTAGAGACACCAGCCTAAGGCTACTTTCACACTAGCGTTTAAGTTTTCCAGTATTGAGATCGGGCAGAGGATCTCAATACCGGAGAAAAACACTTCCACTTTGTCCCCATTCATTGTCAGTGAGGACAAAACTGAACAGAACGGAATGCTTCAAAATGCATTCTTTCCGTTTGGTTGCGTTCCCATACCAGAGAGCAAACCGCAGCAATGGAAGGTGGAATCTGATTGGTTGCTATGGGCAACTAAGCCACTTCTACTTTACACTGGTTTGATAAATCTTCCCCATTGATATTTTATTGGTGGTAAATTTCTGTCCTCCTTGATCAGTGTAAAGGCATTGTACCATCATAGACAATGGGGGCATATTGCTAGGATATGCCCCCATTGTCTGATAGGTGCGGGTCCCACCGCTGGGACCCGCACCTATATGGAGAATGGAGCGGGGAAGATGAGGAGGGCGCATGCGCAGTCTCACTCTATTCATTTCTGTGGGGCTGACGAAAATTTCCATAGAAATGAATGGAGTGGTGGCTGCGCATGCGCAGTGCGCTCCCATTAATCTCTATTGGAGCAGAGGGGAGCTATGCCTGGTGGTGGCCAGACCCCAGGAAACCCGGGGTCCTCCAGGCACAACTCTCCCTGCTCCGTTGTTGTTGTAGGTGCGAGTCCCAGAGCTGGGACCCACACCTATCATACTATGGGGGCATATCCTAGCGATGATATCCTATGATGGGAATACCCCTTTAATTTCAATCTTTTAACAAAAATTGATTGTCCAAAGCAGACAACCCTTTTAAATGCGGCAATCATAGAGTCTAAACTAGAAGAAAATTCATGTGCAACACGTATATACTTGCAATGATTTATTAATGGAAACATTTTTCTTAATCAATGCATGCATCTTAAAGTACATGCTCCTTTAATGTATAGCATTGTGACCAGTTCTTTTAAATATCAGAGGACATATAGAAACAGAAAGCATTTTTAATTTAATTACTTACTTGTATTTCTGGTGTTCTGCCATTGCATCATCAAATACTGAAAATAAAGAAATGAATTATTTAAAGCATGGTTGCATGAGGTAGATATACAAAGTGTCGTTTCAGTTACAATACAATCATTGCTTTGGCTGGATTTAATTTAGGGAATGTAGAAAAAATATTACAGGAATATAGTAGAGTTGCTGTAGCAAACATATTCCAGTTCTTAATTTTCTCCAGATCCTGGAAATTTCCCAGTGGGCCAATGCCCAGGGAGCGGCTCGAGCCCTCCTCACGACCGCTGGCCGGGTACGTAACGATCTGATGCTCGCAGCATTAATTCATGCTAGGAGTATCAGGTTCTTATACACCCAGCCATCAGCCACAGGTCCCCTCCTGAATTCAGCTGTATTACCGTCCTCAGTAAGGTGATCGGGCAGTATTTTGTTCCGCACTGAGATATTTGGTTTTGCTGGTGCGGTATTTTGTGCTGCACTGCGGTATCGCTGGCACCACCTACTTCTGTTGTCCCTGCCTACTTGTATCACCCCACCTTCTATCAATTTGGACTAGCCTACAACATGGGGCCACTTGTAGGTTTTTTTGAGGGCCACTTTAACTTCCCAGTCTGCCCCTGAAAAGCAGTGACCTGTTTAGCTGCTCTTGGCCTCTTCTCTACCTACACAATGATTTTGATAAGTTTTCTACATTATATTTGTGACAAGACTAAAGGTCTCTTTAGACCGGATGATTATTGGGCACAAACATTTATACTTTCCCAATAATCAGCCTGTGTAAAGGTGCTGCTGATCATTGGCTGAAATTATCACAGATGCAGACATCAACATTGTGATATGTGCTCAGCAGACTGTGCTGTGTGAATAGGGATCTGCTTCCCAAAATCAATGAATCTGTAGAAATCACTTGTCATAC
The DNA here is from genome assembly GCA_900303285.1 of Rhinella marina. Lineage (NCBI taxonomy): Eukaryota > Metazoa > Chordata > Amphibia > Anura > Bufonidae > Rhinella > Rhinella marina. Next base: position 55,432 of record ONZH01006052.1, read on the forward strand.
AGCAGAGGTGATTGCTGCATGTAAATGCAGCTCTCACCACATCTGATGAGCAGGCAATTATTAGGAATGAGTGGTTCATTCACAATAATTGCCTGCTCAGTCAGCGAATGGAAATGCCTGTAAGCTTAGGAGAAATCAGAACAGAAATAGATATCATAAACAGCCTCAGTCTCCCATTAAAAGGGTTTACTAAACTAATTAAAACCTTTGGCACTACTGAGAGATTTCTATTACTGGTAATCGTACACTTACAGTATTACTTCCAATGGCCATTTTCAGATTGGTGAGTTCACCATGAGAAACATTCTAATTGTGGGAGCATGATTTCCCATCTTGGATATTGCTCACAGCATTATAATGACTTATAATGCTGTGTGTTCCTGCCAACATCAGCTGTAATGTATTGTACTGACAGCATTATGTGAGTACAAATCATTACAGATAATGTCAGAATGGGACACACAGCATTATAATGCCATGAGGTCCCGTTATAAGAACATAGTCGAGGATGGGAAGTCACGCTCCCACAAGGAGTGTATTTCCCACAAGCAATTCTCTCATCTGAAACTAGAAAGTAACAGATATCTTTGAGTAGTGCCAAAGGGAGTTGATTGTTTGATGGAGCCCTTTTGTTATGAAAATCAGGTCTAAGATCACAGACTACACATATAAAATACACATGCATCTATAACCGATTCACATTACTGTCGATGTAAGGTGGCCAAACCCCTTGACTCTCCCATGATGGTGGATGTTGAGTGGAAAGAAAAATTCCCCCTTCTCCACTGAAAATGAGTGCACACTATCAGTTAAAGCTTTATGGGTACCTTTGGAGGCACTTTTAGGCCTAACACAAAATCTGTAACAGGGCTCCTAGCTACCGTGTAGCAGTTATAAAAATTATGGGGGTTATTTATTAAACAGAAAGACGCCTATATTATATCAGATTGAATTCAAAGGTCCTTTGCCCCACAGTCTGTGACTTTTCCCTGTTCACACTAGGTCTAAAAAAAGTGGGCAGGGAAGGGGGTAGAACAGTGTCATTTACTATTTTCTACGTCTGTTTTAGGAGTAGAAAATGGTCTAAATGTAAGACAGCCTCTTCATAACTGTGGTGGATCCACCACCAGCCCATGGACTTCATTAAGAAAGGTGTCTAAAACGCTGGTCTTAATAAATTTGCCCCTTTGTCTTATGTTGTAAGGGTACCATCAAGTGCCAGGCTACAAGTATGATTACTACCTCTTCACCGCCTATAGCTACGCCCCTGTCTGACACATCATTTGACCGAGTTTTCTGTTTAAAGTGTAGCATCCAGGAATTGAACCAGAATTATATAAGCACATTATTTGTATGCAGGAGTTAAATGAAGCTTAGTTAACACAACGCAAATCCAAGACATGACTATATATTTATTACCTTTACCACTGAGATCGTAGGTCCGTTTATGGATGTTTTTACCATCAAACAGTTCAAGTGTATACAGACCTCGGTCTGAGTCGGTAGGATTGTTTATTTGAAGCCATACTTGGTTCTCAGTGCTGCCCGATTTAACCTTTTCTGTACTAGACAATTTCTGAGTTCTGTGTATAGAAAGAGCATTTAAAAATGTATGCATATGTTTAATGAGCTATCAAAGGGCCACTAAACCCTGAAAACCAAAAAAAAAACACGACCTAGAGAAGGTTTATCTTTATCTACTTCTGCATGCATGTTGAGCAGATTTCATGCAGTCAGAGAAGTGCCTCCTTCCTCCCAGCCCCTCCATCTTCAGTTTAGTACCGACTACGTGCACTAGCCTGAGCTCACAGTCAAAACATACAGTTTGGGATAGGGGCGGGACTTAACATCCCATTCACTTCAACGGACAGCCAGAGTGCTATGAAAGGGCTTGAAACTCCAAAACTTGGCAGCTGTGTGTGCAGCTATACTATACATAACCATGGCACTGATGCTACAGAAACTGTTACTTAGCTTTTACCGTTGCCTGAATGTCAAGTTTACCTAGTTAGACAGGAGGGATTATAGGCAAATTAGACATTCATCAGTGTTGGAATGCTGGATTATGTCTTGTGGAGCTGTACACACTGTCCATATAATGTCATCCTTACATTGCTCAAGTAACCCAGCTTTCCCAGGACTCCGAAAGGCAAATCTGCCTAGCTATGGCACTATTTAGGAGTGAGGAGAGGGATTTACCTTGTTAGATTTGGCAAATCTGTCTAGCCCACTACAGTATGGAGGATTTGTCATGAGGATTCTTACTCAGCTTTTCCAAGCTCCTGGCTAGTAAGTACAACTAGGCATTCTACAATAATGGGGATTTATCAGTTTCTAGACTGATCTGGCACTCTGCCGTCTAGGAAATCTAGTTAACAATCTCTGTAGGGCAATGGTCATAGCATATTGGTGATATAAAATACAATGCTGCCATGATACATTATGTGAATCTATCACTTGATACCAGGGCAACATAATCTATTGTCACCAATGCGGCTGCAATGTGTTGTCATCCAGCTTATCCAAGATCTGGATGGTAAATTGGTTTTTCTATATGAAGGGATTTATCACTACATAACAAGGGAAATTTGGAATTCAGCAGTCTGGTAAAGCTGGGTAGCAATCTACAAAAATTTAATGAAACAACACTTGGTATATATATTCTTTACATACTATATTCATACATATCATATCAGAACAACCCTGTGTATATGCTATTTACAGTATGTAGTTTGATCTCCAACATAACTCCACATATTACCCAGCTCTCCAAAGCTATTGAAATACAAATTTAGAGTCAAGGGTGTATGTACTATGGCTGGTACAATGTATATACTACAGCTGGTACTATTTGGACTATGGTTGGCACATATTTGGAATATGTTGGCACAGTCACTCACATTCTTTTGTACTATGAGTAGGAGATTTCTTCCAACAAAAGGGCCATGCTCACTGTGCAGACAAAAATGATGCAGCCTAAACCCAGCCCTCTCTTCCTAGACTTCCTGGTTCAGGTGCACGAACAGGGGGAGAGGAAGGAGGAGAAGACATGACTGCATCCTAAGAGAAGAGTACACTGGTCTATAGGAGTTCTAGAGATCTAGTACAACTCTTGGCTATCTCCGGAACTCCCATAGAAATGGATGGAGCATGCCCAACCAGCCGCTCCATTCATTTCTGGGTGGGGGCATCCTTGTGATCAGTGGAGATCCAACCAGTAGGACTCCCCATAATTTAATAGTTTTCCCCTATACTGTGGGTAGATGATAACATAACAAGAATACCCCTTTAAGTATAGAAAAAGCAGAGGTTTAAAGGGGTTGCCTCACTTCAGAAAATGACATTTATTATGTAGAGATAGTCACTTTCTAAAGTATTGTGATTGCTCATATCCAGGGGTTACAGCCACTGTTGCAAGACGCCAACCTCGCTGGAAGCAATATGGACAATCACAATACATTAGTAAGTGCCTAGTATTAACCCTATCTACATGTTAAATACCATTTGCTGAAGTGAGACAACCCCGTTAAGTGTAGAGATTACAGGTTTTACTGAATCTTTTCCCACAAAGCTATATATCAATCTGCTCAGCTATTCCTGCTCTATAACATGCTGCCTGCAGATTTTAATGCATTTGACATTGTGGTGACATGGTACTGGAGTCTAATCATTTTTCCTTTACATATGCTAGTTCTTATTAATGGCATATATATGCATAGATCCTTTTGTACAAGTACCCCCCACAATGCCTGGGCCTCTCCTATAGGCAATACCCGGTCCCCGGAACTCACGTCCCTCTAGATCCCTGCACAGCCTCCGCTGCATCTCGCTATCGTGTGGATCAAAGCATCTGTTGACGGAGGAGCAGTCAATATCAGGACTTGACAGTGACCAGCCTCACTAGCATCATGGGTGACGCCAGGGAGGCTGATCAACAATGCGGCCTAATATTGGCTGCTCCTCCATTGCCAGATGTTATGATCCGCACAACGGGGAGTTGCAGGGATCCGGAGGGACGCTGGGGCCAGGTACCAGGTAATTATCGTCTATATCAGGGGCCCGGGCATCGTTAGGGGTATTTGTACTATTGGATAACCCCTTTCAGTACATTATACATATATATATATATATATATATATATATATATACTGTATATATATATATTAAATCATTTTAAAATCATTCCTTTAAATGAAGATAATGGAGGACATACTTGTGGTGCCATGCTGGATTCATGATATCGGTGAATTGTTTCACGTCACTGTAGATCTTAATCCCTTCAGCCGTGCCTTGGCATTTCAGCGGGGAGGCAGAGAAAGCTTTTGGGATAACAGACAGATTATTCAGTTTATGGAAGGTGCTTACAGATACATTGTTACACTGTTGCATAGTTACATACTTCCCTTCCCTTAATTTCACTCCTCTTTCCTGATTTCATATCACCTCCCATCTCCTGGTTGAACCTGATGGACTTATGTTTTTTTCAAGTTTACAAACTATATAATAAATTAAGTCAATGAACCAAAAGATTACATTACCAAAGATCAGAAATTGTAAATGATATTTACTGATGTATGGTATTACCATGTCAATATCAAAAATCCACCATATCTTGTAAGTTTTAAACACTGATTTAAAATCCCAAAGCACATAATTTAAAACTCAATATATAAATATTCATACTGTATGACAATTAGATATTGAACTTTAGGGTATAGTTTACTTTCAAATGCTTCCACAATAGGCAATAGATGAACTGTCTGGTTCTTTACGGATATACATCCATAATAACCTTAGTACCTGAAGGATTTGTTATACAATTACCACATAAATCATCTTGAGCCTAGAGGGTGGGTTTCCCAGAAGTCGGGCCCCCTCCGCCCAGACACTAATCCCCTATCCTGTGCATAGGGGATGAATTGTGCTAATTGGAAAACCCCTTTATACTTTAGAAATATACCTGTATTAGTGTTGTATTATTCAATATAAGAATGGTGAAGCTTTTGTTTTCTCCATTAGGCCCCTTTCACACGAGCGTGTCCGGATTTGGTCCGGATGCGTTCAGGAAAATCCGCACGCATCCGCACCAAATCTGCACGCAATTGCAGTCAGTTTTGACTGCGATTGCGTATGTTCTTTCAGTTTTTTCTGCGCGGGTGCGAAGCGTTTTGATGCGTTTATCACGCGCGTGCGAAAAAACGGAATGTTTATAAACAACATTTCTTAGCAACCATGCGTTAAAACCTCGGATGCAATGCGATTTTCACGCAGACCCATTCACTTCAATGGGGCCAGTTCTACGTGAAAAACGCAGAATATAGAACATGCTGCGTTTTTCACGCAACGCAGAAGTGTGCGGATGCAATGCGATTTTCACGCAGACCCATTCACTTCAATGGGGCCAGTTCTACGTGAAAAACGCAGAATATAGAACATGCTGCGTTTTTCACGCAACGCAGAAGTGATGCGTGAAAAAAAAACGCTCATGTGAAAAGCCACATTAAAATGAATGGGTCAGGATTCAGTGCGGGTGCAATGCGTTCGCATCACGCATTGCACCCGCGCGGAAATCTCGCCCGTGTGAAAGGGGCCTAAGTCTTTTTTTTTCTTTTCATCTACAAATAATTTACTGTGATAATTAAAATCCCAATACTTTTTCCTATTAATTAGCAAAGTAGGAATGAATAGATGTGGGCTTCACTATGTTTTACATAAAAGTATCATTTTATACCATTCATTGAAGCACTCCAGTGGCAAGGCAAGTGTTTAAGTGAGTTCTTTATATATTTATATTAAATATGATATATTTTATTAAAAATTAGTGTATACTAAATATATTTGTGGCTTTAAAGGGGTTCCCTGGACTTTTAAAAAATCCATCTAACTCCTGCCCTGTTGTGGAAGAGAGTTTGGTCAGTACTAACTTCTCTGTCAGGCTGCCAATTCCACCATGCAGTATAACTTTAGTATCAACATTTTAAAGGGCTGTGACACCATTAAATGTTATTTTAATAATATTCAGTATGAAAAATGAGTTACTTTTGTAATTTACTTTCTGTTATAAAAATGCTCCAATTTTGAGGTATTTTTTTATTATAGTGAGGCCCCGTGTTGTTTAATCTGTATAGTAATGTACATATTCACTTACTGAGTTGGATGAGCATGGTCGCATGTGCTCAGTTCCAACCTTCAACTGCTATCAGTCATATCAAGCTGTCACAGTTACAGGGAGAGAGCTGTAGCAGAAAGGACATACCCCTTAGCTGTTAGGCTAAAGATAATCCATTTGAACAATTGGAAGAATGAATAGGGGGAGCTTTGGATTCAAATAAAGTACAGGGCTGGTTCTAGCTTTCTTAGAAAAACATTATCATGTACTATATGATTCATGGTATAACCCCTTTAAAGGAGTTATCTCATCTGTCTGGTGGGTGCGGGTCCTTATAGATGGGACCTGCTCCTATGTCGAAAATGGGGCCCTGTTTTCTGCCACTGTGAATGGAGAAGTGGCCATGTACGTGCAGCTCTCTCCATTTAATTTAATGGGACTTCCAAGAATAGCCGAGAGCACCCTGGTATTTTCAGAATTCCCATAGAAGCAAATGGAGAGTGCTATGCATGTGCGGCCACCTTTCCATTGATGGCGGCAGCAGACAGAGCTCTGTTCTTAAGACAGAAGCAGTTTCCAGAGGTGGGACCTGCACCCATCTGGTCTGTAGCTTCTCCTGTGGATATGGCAGTAATGTCCAGATGGGAAAACCCTTTTAAATTCACCCAGAATTTTTTTGTTTTTGTTTTGGTGGAAGTTATGTTTCACCTATTTCTGTAATTCCTGTAGATCAAGTCTAAATTATCATTCATGTTTATTTTCAAACAAGCTATAAATAAGAGCTCCAATTGCTCTGCTAGATTTATTTCAGTTCAGGGGCATAGGTTCTCAAAAGACGTGTCCTTTCTGCTGCAGCTGTCTCCCCATCACAGCTCAGGGGGGCATGTCGTTTCAGCCACAGCTCTCTCCTTGTAAAGGTGCCTTCACACGCAGAAGATTTTGTGGCAGAAAATTTTACTACATTTTTAATTACATGCAATTAAAAAAGTATTCAGATTCAAGTTTCAGTTGAAAAATTTTGCATTTTTTTGTGGCACAATCCCTATAATGTAATTTTATTGCATGCATTTTCCAGTTTAGAACTGCTTACCACTTATTTTGGAAATTTCTTTCATTATATCTTCAAAACCTGAAACAATACAAACACATAAGCTTCTTAAATACACACTGCACACATATCAGTCGAATTTACCTTATTAAGATGATTGAATTGACTGTTACAAAATTGTCCCCCACTTACTTCCTTGCCACAGCTACTGTGAAATCAAGCATTTGGGCATATTTCTGTCAAAGACCCTCTCATTGACCCATGATGATCTGTAAAATTAGTAGGTATAGGTATTGGCAATTAGAGGGCAGCAAACTTCTACTGTGCATCTACCTAAATAGTTTTTTCTCAAAACATGTAGCTACGTTTTTTAAATTTCTTTTCATTTAATGTTATTTGTATAGCACCCGTATACTTCAGAGCGCTGCACCGAGATCAATACTTTCACAACGCCCTAAGGGTCCTTTTGCACTAGCAGATAAATTACCCATAATGGACATTGATACAATATTCCAAGTTGTTCGGTACTTGTTTACTTTCATTTTCCCCATGTAAAAGGCCCTTAAATGGGTTTTCTGGTAAGCAGATTTCAATGACCTATCCTCAGGATAGGTCATCAATATTAGATCAGGGGGAGTTTTACATCAGCTGTTAGGCAACTGTTGGTGACAGAAATTATAGAGTGGGAGGATGCAGAAGCAGAAGGTTCCATCCACTGTGTAGTGGCTGTGCAGAGATACTGCACCTGAGATCCCATTCAAGTGAATGGGAGATGAGTTCCAGTACAATGACACAGGGAGTTAAACAATGGATGGAGTCTTCCATCAACTGTATAGTTTCTGACACAAGCGGCTACCCAAAGAACTTTTTGGTTTGGTTTAAATGAGAAGTGTTATTTTTGGAGAAAGGAAAACACTGCATTCCAGAATAACAATTTCATCCCATCAGTGAGACACAGTGGTGGCATTATATTTGGGTCTGTTTTTCTGCATCTGGGTCAGGATGTCTTGCAATTATTGGTGGTACAATTAATTCTGAATTATACCATCAAACTCTATGCAGAGATATAGAAAATTCTTAAGGGTTCAGACACTTGCAAGCACTACAGTATCATGAAGAAAGGTAGTCAAAAAACCCCTTTAATGACACTCATAATGTAATCTTAGGCACACAAGGGCCAACTTCACAGTTCCTCAATCAACATGTAAGTATGTCTACTGTGGATGAGCTAGCAGCAGCAATACGATCACTAAATGGTACACATAGCAATCAGATAACTTTACTGCACAAGTTATCCCTAAATAACCTAGTCCAAGACACATTAAAGACCTTTGATTTTCCTGTTCTTCCTAGTCTTCATGTTGTTCAAAAGGCTTCTACAATGGACACCTAAAAAACAATTATACTAAGCAAAATATAGCTACTTTTACAGCTTCTGATATATTAGTATTTTTTATTTTGCCTAGACATGTTACCTTGCCTTCCTCATCTAGTATATGGCAATCCATTTTGGTTGTTTGAAATCCTACCTTGGTTATCCCACTCCCTCTATAAGTTGAGGCACTGTGTGCTCCTTTAACACATATACATGTTATCCTGTTAAATTTTCTTACTGATCTTTGATGTGATATTCTTATCCTACCTTCCTTGGTGAGGTCCAAATCACTGATATCTTCTCCCCTGTTATCCTTCACCACAGCTTTGTAATGTCCTTTCTCTTCTTTTGTGAACTGTGGAGAGAATGCTACATTTAACAAAGATACACCCTGTGTTACCCTCCAATTTTCTGTAAAAATTCTCAAATACACTGTTATGTTTGGATGTATCCACATACAACAAATTTCTTGCAGGCATTTCTGCAGCTATCAATTCATCTGAATGAATCTTGCACAAACCTATGTACTTGCAGCAGAAGCAACAACTGACTGTCAGTTGCCAACATTTCTCTCTTTATCCACATGGCAGATCATTCCATGATTTACAAAGTAATATGCTATAGTTATGCATGTACAAAAGGCTGGCTAAACTCATGAAAAATATGGTTACCACAGTGTTTGTCTGGATTCTGTTTAAAGAAGACACGTCAACAATAGTTACAATCTAGAAACAATTAGAATTCTGCATTGGACCATTACCGGGACAAAGACCTCCAGGTACTTTATCCATGCACAACGCGTGTACCGATTGCACCCCTATGAAACTTCAGGGCCAGGCTCGATATGTTTTCGCTGCCTATCTTGTCAAAGTGGTACGGGTGTAGCATAGGAGACAGTTAGCGGAGTCTCTGATGTAATGAGGTGCAACGATACTGCCCTTGTTGCACCAAGGGGCTAATTTACATTTTATAAAACAACTATTTTCTCAACATTGTGCTCACCTATGGAGATGGAACCACCAGAATTACATTCAGCTGACAAGAGCACATCTCACATCAGCTTGATTAATACTAATAAATGTATACCAATAAAGAATCCTAAAGCATATACAATGGAGTCATATTTCACAAGCTCTGAATGGTCATTATGTGAATGAATATATTTTAGAATGAAAGACTTACTAATACATTTATCAATTTTTAGATCATTTGTTTTGTCATTTTGTATGTTTATTGCATATTCTGCTTGTAAATCACTGCGCAATGTATACCAGGCCATTAAAGTCATTAATAATTGTACTAATTCTCTGGAAATATGCTTTAAGACACAATATCTACAGTGATTTGTAAACTTCTGTAGGTAAACAAATGTATTTGCATTTACCTTTTTGATAACCAGTGTTCCTGATCCGCTTTGTCCATCATATTGCCCCTTTGGAAGTGGCTTCTTATCAAAGGACCATTTAAAAGTTGTGTCTTTCTCAGTATTTGTCACCTAAACAAAAAAGCAAATCTAACTGTAGTCATGAAAATATAATAAGATAAGCTATAGACAAATCAGGATACCAGTATGAATGTAATAAATATAATAAGATATACAGTAAAGAGTATATTAAGCTGCACATGCTTGATCTGGAGCCATGGAATTCCCCTGAGGTTGGACAACCTGTTAAGGGCTCATTCACACAACCCTACGAATGGATCCACATCTGTTCCACAATTTTGCGGAACGGGTGAAGACCCATACATTTCAATGGGGCTGCAAAAGATGCAGACAGCCAATAGTGTCCTGTTCGTATCCGTAGTTCCGTAGCCCTGCAAAAAATATACATCATGTCCTATTCTTGTCCTCAATTGGACAAGAATAGGCAGTTTCTATATAGCGCCGGCCCTATGCATTCCGCAAAACATGGCACAATCGCGTGAATACACCTTAAAGGTTATATTAAGTCCTAGGCCCTGGTACTTGTGCCCTTGAATACTGTGTATAGGATCACAAAGCTAAGCAAAGGCAGTTGCAGACTGAAGGATCTTGCTACTGTACAGGTATATCATTCACTGATAAGATCTGTAGAAGAAGCATGTGAATTTCCAGTAATAGTATTATGGTTTACTACACGTGTCTGGAGCCTGAAAGAAGGGGAGTACTCACTAGGTCACTATAGAAAATCACTAAACCAGTGCATCTCAGTAGATGACCTCTAAATCATCATATATCAAATTTGTCAGAGGACACAAACAAATGGGCCCTGCTGTATTGCTAGGTACTTGTTGGCACTATTACTGTATTAACTTCTTTCCGCAGTATCTCTGAATGATGGATCATGTGATCTGGAAAGACTGTCTGACCCCAATATTAGTGGGTCTCCAAGATTTGTTTTGAATAAGTCCATATGTACAAATTAAGACAAATTCCCTTTATAATAATATAGTATCTATCCTATATATTTTTGAGAACCTAACAAAAAATGTGTGTAAACAATTATACACACATGAAACATACCTTGCATGTTATAATCACGTGACACTCTTCTGTAACCTTCCACTCCAACTGCTCCACAAAATGTGGTCCTGTTACAAGTAAATACATTGCCATGAGTGATTGTTCATATTTTGCTATAGTAAAAATTATATTTCTGAAATGTTTAATTGTCTACCTTTCTTCTTTTTCCATTGTTTTCGTTTTTGCTTGGACTCATCATTAATCTTATCAAAGTCTGCAAATAAAAGTACATTCAAGTAAATGACAAACACTTATAAAGGATATAGTGACCCCAATTTATAATCCTAAAGATGGCGTAAACTTAGACAGGCTATCCAGACGTCCATCAGGTTTATCACAGTGGATGATAAATGGTGCAGGGATAGACACTTTTGTCTAACTCATACCTGCATAGGTAAAAATAGACACACTTAGAACATCCATTCCTTAAACAAAATGTGTCATCAGAGAATGACATTGTTTAAATCACGTTTTGTTTAAATTGCGCTTTTATGTTTAACATATTTTCCAAGAATTTTTGATATTTTTAATTTTACATGTAAATATCTATAATTAAACAAAAACCATAAAATCTTGCAGTTTTCACACTGGCCACTAACCTTAATAATAGGCGCCACTTCTTGGTCTAGTCTATAGAGATCGCTTTACTACAGTTACCTGCTTATCTGTCATTCTAATCCTGCCTGTAATGATATCACCTCTGTGTACAGATAAGACAGGATCCACCATTCACAGTAGGTAGTTATCCAATCTTATCTAGTCTTTCCTTGTACAATGACCTCTGCACAGGTCACAGATCATGCCTAGAAAACTCTCCCATAGACGCCAATACGATCCCCTCCTGACCATTGTGTGTATGGCCTATGGGGCTGTCATGAAGCAATTTTCTTAATGCTTTGTTAATGTTGTTAAGAACAGCTCAGGCAACATGGCAGCCCCCATAATCACGTTCAGATAATAGAATTAAAAAATCTGCAATCAGAAAATAAAAACATATTAGAAAAAAAATTAGATGTTTTGCTATCTGGTTTTAAATGGCAGATAAAATTTTTGGTGACATGTTTCCTTTAAGTAAAGAAGTATTGCATAACTACTATTTGATCCATCTGTTTTTAAAATATATTATATGTGTCGCAAACTAGGATTGAAGGGAATGTGTCATCAGAAGATGACCTATTGTTTAAATCATGGGGCACATTTATTAAGACTGGCGTTTTAGACGCAGGTCTTAAAAAAGCCCTATACTTGGTGCTAGATCCGCCGGAGTTATGAAGAGGCGTCGGCCTCCCCATAACTTCGGCTCATCCAGCGCCAGTTCTAAATGTAAGACAGCTCCCTAGAGGTGACTTTTGATAGACAGTTTTATAAATCACTGTATGAGGGAAGCAGGAGACATAGGCCCTGATTTATCACACCTTCACTCCAGAATTCTGTCTTCAAAAAGTCGCACGATAGGGCTTTTGCGACTTTTTTGCGCATTTTTTTGCGACTTTTTGCATGTGTACACAACTCACTCCAGTTTGTAATATGGGTGGAAAAGTGGGTGTGGTTAGCCATGTTAATGAGTTTCACTCCAGATTTATGGAGTAGCTTCTCTAGACAGAAGTGTTAGGTTTAAGGACAAGCCACATTTATCAAACAACCTGTGACATTTGATAAATGTGGCAGAAAGTACTCCAACACAGACTGAAGCAAAACTGACTTCAAATATTTTACTAATGATAAATTCCCCCCATAGAGCTGTATGAGGGGGATTTACCAGTGTATTTATACTTGGTATATTTATATATTAAAAAAAAGAACTCCCCCCCGCAGAGGTCACAGAACATGCGTAGAAAACTGTCCTATAGAAGTCAATGAGCCCCCTCCAGACTATTGTGTCTATGGCCCATGGTGGCTTCTGTAAATCATATCTCTAAATGCTGTTATAAGGTTTAAGTCCAAACATCGCTCACCTTCCCCTGTAAGGACGATACTGAACTGGTTTGATGCTTTTCCATCTAACACTTTGGCAGTGTATGTTCCCTTATCTTCTTCTCCAAAGTCTTCTTTGATAATTTCAATGAGACCATTCTCCTTGTCAAATGTTATTTTCCGTTTCTGCAATAAGAAATATATACTTCAATGATTACGCTTGAATTATCTCTACATCTGTTTAAAGAGTTTCTCCCAAGAAATAAAAATGTAATTGGTTGTTGCTAAAGTGAAAATTAATAAAACTTATTAATACACTTTCATTTTGAATATTGCTCAGTTGTCCCAATTCCAGACTCCATCTTGCAAACCTGGAACCTCCATTTTCTATTTGGTCTGACAAAGTAAAGAGCTCCCCCTCTCTCTGTGACAATGACATGTATGAAGAAATTTTGGCTGTCTAGATTAGTTCATTAACCAAGCCAACTGCCTTCTCCTTCATGGCTGATGCAGGGATAAAGAAGGGGGCTTGTTCAGCTAATAAACTGAGCCATGGAGCCATCCTCTTCATGCCCAACACTACCACAAAGAGGGGAAGAAGCTCTCTGCCTTGTCAGGATAAACTGGACTGTGATGGGGTCTGACATTGTGGCAGTATTCAGAATAAAAGTATATGAGTTCACCTTTCGTATGTCATGGGCATACGTTTATAAACAGTATAAAGGGCCTTAAAACATATTGCTCGAGGTACCCATAGACTATATTTGGGCAAAAATAGTTCAAAAGTGCATCTTTTTTTTCACAAAAACGTACACTTAAAAAAGGGACACAAACAATGTGGACCCCCGCGCCTGCCCGATCAGTGGCGCGGGTCCGGCTGTGCCGCGGTGCCGGACTCCTGCTGAATGCGCCAGCATCGGTGAAAACGCCGATGCCGGCGCATTAACCCTTCATGTGCCGCGGTCAGCGCTGACCGCGGCACATGTGGTGTGCGGGAGTTCAGGATGGCGAGCGGGGGGCCATCGGGTCCCCACGCTGCTGTGACGGGGACCCGATGGCTCGGATAGCAGCCCGATGCCTTCCTTAGGTATCGTGGCTGCTATCCCTGCGTGCCTGTGCGATCCAGCCCCCTGGATCACACAGGAAGCAGGCTGTAAGTGTATTACATTGAGTAATACACTTACAGCCAATGCATTACAATACAAAAGTATTGTACTGCATTGTAAAGGGGATCAGACCCCCAAAAGTTAAATAAAGTAAAAAAAAAAAGTTAAAAAATAAAGTTTCCTAAAAAAAAATAATAAAAGTTTCAAGTAAAAAAAACGCAATTTAAAAAAAAAAAAAAAAAGCTAAAAAAAATTGTAAAAAAAAGGTAAAAAAATAAAGATAAATATATTAGGTATTGCCGCATCCGTATCAACCTGCTCTATAACAATATTACATGAGATGGCCCCCCAGGCGAATGCTGCAAAAAATAAAAATAAAAAAACTATGCCAAAACAACCATTTTTTTCCCTCTTCCCTCACAAAAAGTGTAATAGCAGGCGATCAAAAAGGCGTATTTATCCCAAAATGGTACCAATCAAACCGTCATCTTGTCCCGCAAAAATGATACCCTACCTGAGACAATCGCCCGAAAAAAAATAAAATAAAACTCTCTGAAAATAGCAACACAAAAAAAAGATTTTATTCTGTTCAAAAATAAATCTAATGTGTAAAACTTTCCAAAAATAAAAAAGTTAGACATATTGGGTATCACCGTGTCCGTAACAACCTGCTCTATAAAAATATTACATGAGATGGCCCCCCAGGCGAATGCTGTAAAATTTTTTCTTTAAAAACTATGCCATAACAGCCATTTTTTTCACCTTGCCTCACAAAAAGTGTAATACCACACGATCAAAAAGGCGTATTTACCCCAAAATGGTACCAATCAAACCGTCATCTCGTCCCGCAAAAAATGAGCCCCCACATAAGACAATAACTCAAAAAAATAAAAATCAATGGCTCCCGCAAACCAATCCATCAAAATCTGTCTTGTAAAATCTATATGGTGCTCCTTCTGTTCTGAGTCCTGCCATGTGCCCCCACAGCAGTTTACCACCACATATGGGGTGTTGCCGTATTTAGGAGAAAATGGGTAACAAATTATGGGGTTCTTTTCTCCTGTAACCCCTTATGAAAATGAAAAATTTGAGGCTAAAGCAACATTTTATTGGAAGAAATGAAACTTTTCATTTTCACAGCCAAGTGTTTCCAAATTCTGTAAAAAGCTTAGGGGGTCAAAGTGGCCAGTACCCCCCTTAATATATTCTTTGAAGGGTATAGTTTCCAAAATGGGGTCACTTTTTGAGGGTTTCCACTGTAGGGGTACGTCAGGGTCTCTCAATTACAAAATGGTGCCTAAAAACCATTCTAGCAAAATCTGCCTCCAAAATCCGTATGGCGCTCCTTTCCTTCTGACCACTGCCACAAACCCATAGAGACGTTTACCACCACATATGGGGTATTTCTGTAAACTGCATAATCAGAGTAATGTATATTGAGGTTTAGTTTGCTGTTAACCCTTGCTGTTTTGCAAGAAAAAAATTATTAACATGAATAATCTACCAAAATTTTTTTTAAATTTCACCTCCATTTTCCATTAATTCTTGTGGAACACCTCAAGGGTTAACAAAGTTTGTAACAGCAGTTTTTTTATAATTTGAGGGGTGTAGTTTCTAAAATGGGGTCATTTATGGGTGGTTTCCATTACGTAAGCCACTCAAAATCACTTTATATCTGAATTGGTGCTTAAAAAAATGGTTTTGGAAATTTTGTTAAAAATTTGAAAAATGGCTTCTAAACTTCTAAGCCCTCTAACGTCCCAAAAAAGTAAAATGACATTTATAAAATGATGCCAACATAAAGTATACATATGGGGAATGTAAAATAATAACTATTTTTGGAGGTATTACTATGTATTTTGAAATTTTTGCTAAATTTGGTATTTTTTTTATAAATAAAAATGAAATATTTTGCCACAAATTTACTATTATCGTGAAGCACAATATGTGATGAGAAAACAGTCTTAGAATGGCCTGGATAAGTAAAAGTGTTCCAAAGTTATTACCACATAAAGTGACACATGTCAGATTTGCAAAAATCGGCCTGGGATTTAAGGTGAAAAGTGGCTTGGTACTGAAAGGGTTAAAAAAGGAAAGATAACCACAAACTTGCATGTGTTTGCTTATATTGTTTGTGTACAAATAATGTATACGTTAAACATACACCAAAAATGGAAGGGGTGGTCTTGCCCCTTTGTTTTAAAAGCCACTCTGAATGGTATAAAATAATAAAATAGGTAATACTCACCTAATCAATCTCCTGCCACTCCTACTCTGATGCTTTCCATGTACCAGCCAGTGTATACTTCCTGGTCTCTCTCTAAAAATGGAAAAGTGAGTACTACACCAATCACTGTATGTAGCAGTCATATCTACAGATATTTATTGGCTGCTGAGACACATATTCATACCTAGAGGGATCGGCAGGGTACTCGGGAAATATCGGAACAGGAAAATTGGGGAATCAGTAAGGGGAGTATTACTTCTTTTAATATTTGACACCATTCTGTGAAGAAATGAATTTGTGGTAATTGATGGATAGTGGTTTAAATTTGGTTGGTGGGAGGGTGACAAAGGGGAAGTAGGGAAATAAATGTAATTTCAAATGTATGCTCAATTAAATGCCTGCTAGCATGTGCTCCTTATTATATGGGGGGAAATTATATTTTTTACATAAAGTGAAAAATATTAAGTATAGTTAAAAAAAAGTCAATATAAGGCAACATACTGGTGTATTTTCGATAACTTTGTCATTAAGGATCATTTCTAACTCTGCCGCAGGGGACAGTTTTTCCACTTCTAACCAGAGCCGCACATCCCCTTTCTCCAACACTTCCACATTCCAGCCTGATATCTTCTGTATCACTAGAAATAAAAAGAGATGGCATTATAGGTGCGTCCATACATATGTTATTGATGCCACTTCTGTGTTTTAGTGGTGTCTTTATGGCTTCTTTTTAAAACACACTGTTTATATAAAAAAAATCTGGAAAAACACCACAAAAATGCAAGTGACAAAATAAAATAAAATAAAACAAAACGTGTCTGGTGTTTTTTACCAGTAGAAAAACATCAGACAAAATTTGTGTGTGTAAGGACCCTTAATCACACCAGGTTTACCAAGCAATTACATTTTATACATGATATTCTCCTTATCTTTGTCCTAGGCATTACAGAAATATAAGGTGCCCACTTACCATCAATAACTGTTAGGCCGCCAACTATTCTTCCCCACTCCCCCATACAGATGCATGCTTGGCTGAGGATACATGTGTTTTAATGGGAAGAGGATTGCAAAATTGAAAGTCAACATGCCTGGTCCTGTTTTACCCCAACAACACATGGTAGTGGAAAGTCCGGAGATATATATATAAAGTTGGTGTGTTTGGCCAACTTTTTTGTATCTTAGGGCCTTTGGTTAACTTACAAATATTCACAAGTCACTTTTTGTTTTAAAACATTTGCAGATTAGATTCTAAAGTTTCTATAAAAAGCATCTTTTGCCATGATCAACTCTATTAAACCAAGCATACTGCCTAGCAGCGTTGATCATTAGCAGACCAATAGTACCGCCATCTGCACATGTGGGAGATTTCAGAGCCAGGCATTAGAGCAGCGAGAATGTCTGGCCCTGTCAATCTCAATGGGAGGAGGAGTGGCAGTAGTAAGAGGTGGAGGTGAAGTGGTGCTTCAAGGGTTTGCTTATAACTAAAGATAAGAATTTCTCTGCATTGGTAATACCAATTGTGAAGGGAAAGGGTTGAGCTGTAATATCAGACACAACCCATGGGCAGGTGTGGTGCTGTTTCTGCAACAAAATATTTTTCTTTTAATACTGAACAATTGTGCAGATTTACTGAACATACAGTCACTTACAGGGGTGTTGTACATCATGGCTTTTTTTAAGCAAATCTTCTAATTCTAAGAAGGAAGAAAAAGAAAATGTAAAAAAACAAATACATTGTTTTGATATTTATGACCATCTCTTATTTTTTACATACGGTAATCATATTTACCCTAAATAAAAAAAGTATTTCTTAGAATTAACATGTTCAGATAACCATATATATGAGAAAGTTTTGATTTTGCCAGGATCAGCTGATGATCTGCCGACATCTATCTCCTGGAAAAGGAAGATCTGGAATGTTTTCAACTTGCCTCATCATTTGTTCCTACAGGAGATAAGCCCCTGCCAGAAGTATCCTTCTCTTACTATCTGTAAAGTATGCATGTTAGTGAACTATCTCATGTTTAAAAAAAAATGAAAAATGTCTCTAACCAGGTTATTTTTACATAGCTGACGCAGTGCAGAAAGAAACATGTTTCCTACCCTCTTTTGTTAGTTTGTGGCTAGCAGATACCCCATCTGTATTTGGAACTTCCACAGAATAGATGCCTACATCTTCCTCAGACGGCTTTGTCAGGATTAGCTTGGACCTATTAAAAAAACACAATCATTAACTCAAAATTCCTGAAAAGTGCAACATATTTACAAAACATTTCACAGATCTTTCGTGGTAAAAGAACAAGCACATGTCAGGTTGATGTCAGTGGGCATGCACAGATTATCTAGAACTTGCATTACATTCACATACACCTATTCACATGCCCAGTAAATTTAATGAAAATAATCGTTTAAAGGCGTTGCCTAAGATTTGACGACATTTGGCAGGGGGATGGACAGAATGTAAGAAGACAAAAAACTCACTTTGTCAGAGCCGTTCCTGCACGCGTCACCACGGAGTCCACTATTTGACTGGCAGCGGTCAGGTGCATGCAGAAGGTATGTCACACTTCCTGTCCAATGGAAACAGGAGCTGCAGCCCTGGAACTGGGATGCTCTGACAAGGTGATTTTTAAAAAAAATTTCTTCTTACACCTGTCCAGTCTTGGATAAACCCTTTAAATCGTGTACAGGATAACTGTCAGAACAATACGTGCTACAGTTGTTGAATTGATATAGTTATTTACTTGTTTTCTTCTGTAGAGATGTCAGTTCTCTCTGGATCTGGAGCACCCTTGTAGTCTTTAGACCAGTCAAACTGTGGGGAATCAACAGGCTCTGGATTCTCAAAGGAAAGATATATGAGCCCTTCATCATCCACACCAACTTCAATTTCATTTGTGCCTGTGATTTAAAAAAGTGTTATAGGGTATCAGGACTGCAATCAGGGCATTGTTATTCCGTGTGTGTCCAAATCAAGTGGTTGATAACCTTACCTTTCCCATCCTAAATAATCAGTTATTAATTTTCAGAAACTAATCTATGGTTTTTATCAAGTTTTCATGTTAAACACATTTTATCCTGTTTTCATTTTATCAGTTTTCATACTAGCCACTGACCCTCACAATTGACTTACTCTTTCTATTCTGTAGAAACCACTTTTCAGCAGTCACCTTATTATCTAACAGGCAGGATTACAATGACAGATAACACCTCTAGTTGGAGTCAGATGATACAAGGTGCCCCTGTGACAACAGGTGATGGTCACAGCTCAACGCCTGCTTCCCAAAAAAGTCAACGAGTCATCTCATTTTCAATATTCACGTGGTTACTTTAAGACAAGGATGCCCAACCTGCAGCCCTCCAGCTGTTGCAAAACTACAACTCCCATCAAGCCTGAGCAGCCTACAGCTATCATCCTACTGCAGGGCATGGTAGGAATTGTAGTTTTACAACAGCTGGTGGGCCGCAGGTTCGGCATCCTTGCTTTAGGACATACATGCATTTCTGAACTGCTTTTAAAGGGGTATTCCAGGAATAATTTAAAATGGCCACAATCAACCGGTCCTAGAATGTAAGCGGGACTGATTGTCATCACTTGCAGAGCTGCCTGGGAAGGGTGTAGGTTGTGGGGCCTCACTTCACACTACACTGTTCTACAATAGATGGTAGTGATATGATCCTACCTATGATATGCCATGTCTGAGCAGCCTGATAGGAAAACTCACTAATGTGTAGTATATGCAAGTGCCAGAGCATAGTGTGTAGTCAAGCCCGACCCCTCACCTCCTAAGCAACTGTTCAAGTAGAAGCAACCAGTCATGCTCACATTCTAGGACAGGTTGTTGGTGGCCATTTTAACTAATTCCCAGAGAACCCCTTTAAAAGAGCAGAGCAGCTACTCAGCGAAGATATTTTCCCCTACAATCCTGTACAGAAAATAATAAAAAATACAGGGTGACATTTATCAAAAGTATTGCTTTCGTTTTTTTGGAAAATTGTTGCATCCGTTGGCGCACATTTTTAGTTGTTCAAAATTTTACGCCTTTTGGCCTCCTCCCCCCTGCGCTACTTTCAACAGTAGAGTGGGATTTAGCCCAAGTTTGTTTTAGCTTTTGCTACTTTTTAAAAAGTCCCTCAGGCGTCTACTGATATAGGTGACAGTTGGATGACTGACATTCTGGTATAAAGGGAGTCATCATTGTAGCACATTTGGACAGCAGAGGGAGGTGATACAGTATATTTCATTACTTTATGCTCATGACTTGATTTGTCTTCTTTCTCTAACAACTGACATTCATGTTACTGAAGTTTGCATTAGCAAAGCAAAGGGTCCAGTGTGATTTTCTTTTAAATGCGGCAGCAAATTGACTTTAAGAACTCTAAAACTTTCCAAACCTGGCTTGGTTACGGGAACCACAGGATCACAAGGCACAGATGCAATTCCAGGACCAGATGTGTTAACAGCAAGAACACGGAACTGGTAACTCTTATCTGTTTCCAAGTCGGAGATCTAAGAGAGAAATATCAACTCATGTATACGTCTCAGTGATTTTATTCAATGATAAGTAAAGTTTAAAGTGGTTTTCCAGTTTGCTTCAACTGCCTTTAAAATAAATAATCATTTATGAAGTAGGTGTAATCTTTAATATATTTCTTTTACCTTTATTACTGCTATCTTCTGTTCTGGGCTGCCATGTCAGTGGAGCTCTTTTCTATTTCCTGTGATGTTATGTCCATGACCATAACAGTGATAGTGGAATGTCTATGTAACTAGCTGGGTAGGATGAGCTATAAACTAGCTGGGGTTGTTAGGGTAATGGTGGAGCTGTGGTAGAGAAAGGAGAACTGCATCATGGGTTTGGTTGGGTACAGGAACAGGAAGTGCTATGTCCAGGAAGTTAACCAATGGGAGTGATTTGTTTGCATGTGGAAAACAGGTCAAGAGAGTCCAAACTGAAGAAAAAAAGCATGGGCAATATATACAGCAACTACATGAGTGTATCTGTTAAAAGACATAGTAATGCCGCAAAACCCCTTTAAAGATTATGTCTACCTTTGCATACCATTTTATAGCACATAGAGATAGAGGTAAGACTTGAAGTAACTTTGTAATACATTGCATTACTAAGGCCTTGCTCATATTTCTGTTTTTCAAGGACGTCTGCTATCTGCATTTTCTGTGGACACGTACCCATACATGCACTACTTTGGTCCGAGATGCGGACCAGACGCACCCACTGAAGTCTATGCGTCTGAATAAAACCACTAACACAACATGGATTGCATTCAGGTTTAGTCCATTTTTCACTGACCACTGGTAGAAGTACACATAGTTAGGAGATGCTCTGGAAATTAAGTTTCAGTCTAGCAGGGTCCATGAAATATGGATGACACACGGAGGGCAAAAAGGGACACAAGGTTAAGACATGGATGGATTTATCCATGGACATCAATTGTGAAACAATGCTCAAAGGTCACACTACTAGCATGAACTCCATGCTTAAATATTGTACCTTCATATGTGTGTCCGGCACTGGATTCTCATTAATCCTCTTCCATTCTCCAGAACCTTCTTCACATGCCTCTACCAGGTAGCCAGTGACATAGCTGCTTCCTGTGTATACAGGGCTTTCCCAGTGGAGCATCAGAGTGTTATCTCTCACTTCTCTGCATCTCACATCATATGGCGGACCTTATATACAACAAAGTAGAACAGTAATCTGAAGCTGCTAGCCACTGTGCGAAATCTGTAACTGGGTCCTCACTTGACGTGCCATTTATAATACTGGTACATACTAATATGACAGAATTCTACTAAGTCTCTGAGTCAA
Organism: Rhinella marina; assembly: GCA_900303285.1. Classification (NCBI taxonomy): domain Eukaryota; kingdom Metazoa; phylum Chordata; class Amphibia; order Anura; family Bufonidae; genus Rhinella; species Rhinella marina. The sequence goes on from ONZH01006052.1 coordinate 77,545, forward strand.
CAAAAAAAGTTTATTCTCTCAGTGCTTTCTGTTCCATGTACTATATTTCCAGACTTGCTTTATCCTTCACATCATTACCTGGTTGAGGCATTGTCCATTCCTCACATTTAAAAAGGTCACTTGGCTCAGACATCTTTCCAACACCTGCCGAATTCAAAGCTCGGGCACGGAACTCATAGAAATGTCCTTCAGTCAGACCTGTTACCTTGTATGAAGATACATATATTACAATAACACTATAATCTACTGTAGTAAAATAAGGTCATTTTTACATTGGGTGACATATACTATGCAAAAAGATGATGAATGGTACCTTATATATTTTTTCTTTGATTGGTTCATTATTGACGTCTTTCCAAGAAACATCCTCAGGATCATGTTGATCAAGAAAATATCCAAGCACTTCTTTCCCTGCTGTGAATTTTGGAGCCTTCCAACAGATTGTCATTTCATCTTTACCACAGCTTAAGAGACCAAAACCATAGGGGGCGGATGGACAGTCTATGAACCAATGATAGATTTAGTAACATGTATAATTGTTGAGTGGCAGTAGAGTAACTAGAAATGACTGGGCTCTGCAACAATTTTGGAATGCCCCCCACCTTGGTCCCCTTAATGGAGACCTCAGACTGGACCAAAAAAAATAAAAATACTCACCCCTCTACACTTACGCTCTTCTTGCAGCACTGCGTCTAGACACACACTACTCTATGACCTAAGGTCACACAGCATCTGGTCATGGTAAACACACTCCATCCCATCCAGAAGCTATGTGCCCAGAGAAGAAGAACATAGTAACATAGTAACATAGTTTGTAAGGCCGAAAAAAGACATCTGTCCATCCAGTTCAGCCTGTTTTCCTACAAGTTGATCCAGGGGAAGGCACACAGGGAGAAATACGAGTGCTAGTACGAGGGGCACCATACGCATTGTTCCCTGGGCCCTGGAAATAAATCCGTTTGTCCTCCTCCTGGGCTCCTACCTGTTCGAGCCCCATAGCAGCCACCTCCCCTTCTTCCATGGTAGCTACGTCCCGTTGAGTGGGCTACTCAGCTTAACACAGATCTGTCAGGTCTCCTATCTGATGGCAGCATATGACAGAAGGGAAGATTCTGAGCTTGGAAATATTTAGTTTACTCTTATTAAATTCATTATAATTGTACAAAAAAGAGAGCCTGTGAGTTTTACTTCTTCCTGAGTAACAAAGTGATTGGCAGTTCACCAGTTGGTGGCTGACCCATCGGAGTCAGAGACACCAGTACAAAGCACTGAGAGGTCAGGTAATATTCAGAGTCTAGTCGAGGTCGGAGAAGGCAACGGACAAACAAATATGAGAAATAAGTTTGAGGTCAGGGCAGGTAGCAATGGGGCAATACGAGAAACAAGCTAAGGTCAGGGCAGGTGGCTAGAAGTCAGAGTCGGTTGTTAGGCAGGAGTATGGTACATGGGTATTCAGACAGAGAATCACACCTTCGCTGGTAACTACAGACTAGGAACATAAAAGCTCAGGCTCCCTCCCAATGGAGAAGGTATGCTAAATACCCAGGGACCACCAGCCATAGGCTGGGGAAAACTTTGGATTTGCGACCATTGGCACTTTAAAATGCTGATTGTGAGCGTGCACACCCTAAAATACAGGACTGAAGGCTTTCCACAGCCGCCTGCAGCATACACTGAAAATGCGGGTGGCCAGGACTAATGCCAGCAGGGGACGGTAATCAAGCAGACCCTGGCCACTGGGTGAACAGAGGGAACTACTGGGTGAGACTTGGGGAACTCATGCCCACAAGGGGAAGCAGAGCAGCAGTGGGTACCTGACTCTAGTGCAACATATACATTTACTATGTTTAGTGTTCCCCTCCTATAGCCTATGCTGTCCTTATGTAAGGTAGCATAGGAGGCCTAATAAATCTGCTTTACATTCTCATTTTTCTCATGCTTTACATGCTCATTTTTAAATGTCACAAAGTAATTGTATCTGAGATAATTAAAAACTGACAAGCCCCCTTACAGTGTAAAACAAATAAAATGATGCACTACTTGTCTCTAGCAAGTTACTCTGTTCTCTGTGCGACCAGTCCAGTCCTCCTGCTGCTGTTTTTTTTTTTACAGACTTCACCGGTCATGTGCAGGTATACATCCAATCACTGTCCTCAGAGGTATACTATCAGAGAATGGCACCGGAGAAAGGGGTAAGTAGTATCAATTCTTATTTTACACCATTCTTGGGCTTGTCTGAGATTTTTAACTATCTCGGACAAGCTCTTTAAGCTATTTATTTAACATTATATTCAAAAATTCTTGGAGCAAATGAAAAAGAATGTTTTTGCGTAATGAAAGCATATTCACCATGTCTTTATACTTACAAACAGCCTCATTTATGTTTAGTGGATCAGATATAGGTGATATTTCACTAAGCCCAGCTTCATTTGCTGCTCTCACACAGAACTCATAATCTTTCCCAGTCTGTAACTCGGGCACGGTAAACCTGTATAGATATACAGTTGTTAACAGGTTATTGCTTAAAGAAATGTTGTTACTCAAAAGAGATTAACAGCAACATTTTTAATAGACAGTGTCATTTAGTTTTTTACCCCTTAAAGGTTGTCCAATGAAAAATATTCTACAGTTTTTAAACTGGTACCTCGATCTGAATACTTTTGTAATTGCATGTAATTAAAAATGTATGATAGCTTCTGACCTATTCAACAAAATCCATCTGTATAGAGCTACCTGCTGTTTGCTCTTTTAGGTGGACGCACATGCTCAATTTCATCGTTCAAATGTCACCAGCTGCAGCAAATGGGATGTGCCCCTGAGAAAAGACACGCCTCCTGAGCTGCCAGTCTTTCCTTGGAAAAACAAAAAACAATAATCTAGCGACCCTTAGGTCTCCTTGAAGTATATTCTTATTCTTCAAGCAGTAAGCTGATGTCATGACAGGTGACACACTGGCCCTGCAGTAATGCTGAAGGTGGAATGTTACACTAATGGTCCCCATTTACAGAGAATATGCTCAAAATTTTAAATCTGTGTACGTCTCTCAATCAGCACCATTTGATTCCTCTAGTGTTTTTTTTTTTCTCTATGTTCCCTGCTCCTATGCTTTCAATGGTGACTGGTCAGTGTAAGAGCAGTAAAGTTCACTTTTTCTTTATATAAATGAGAGATTATGTAATTAGTACATTATTTCCAATATAGAATCATATCTATATATCTATGTGTGTGTGCCAGTCTGATACTGCTGCCCTTGGGCTGAAATCTGTGGAATTATCTTTATCTCTGTATTATGTCATGCTGACATTCTACACAGTACCTAACAGAAAGGTCAATGGCAGTGCTTTTTATGTTGGGCTCAGACTGCTGCAGACACAATAGTCAGTCACAAAAAACAAATACAACGTGTATTGAAAATGTCCAATAGTGAGCAGCACGATCCACTTCAGGAGCAGGTCCCAGCTCCTTTCTTAAAATTCCAAAAAATCGCTCTGGGATCCACGCTAGTATAGAAGACAGACCAAATGGTTCAGCACATATAACGTCAGGTTGGAGTTCAGCTCTCCCTCCGTGTCTCTCCTTATCTCTCCACATGTACTGCCTCGGTATTAGCCCACGGGCAACAGAGAATCACATCTCTGACACCTTCGGAAAAAACATTCACATAGCATAGACCTGCTAAACTGATTTTCCACCAAAGTTCTTTATTTACTAACAAGATATTCATCTTTCTTATCTCATAAAAAGTATAAAACACAATGCCCGACCAGGACATACCAGATGAAGCAGCTAGCTCAAGGAAGGTAAAAGAATGTTTTTGTTTCAGGTGTGGACATGCCCCTTTTTATAAAACTCAACTCATTCCATTCATGCACCCCCACCCCTTTCATGATGTGTCCTCCATGTGCTGTGCAGTGGATTTGCCAACTCTGCTAGTAGTTAAAGAGGTCTCTGCTTTTTCAGGGAACCCTCCCAGATGTTCCAGGAGAGCTGACAAGTTTGCACTACTGATAAAATAACTTCAGCTACCTACACAGCTACCTACAAACACTCAGTACCAGGGGCGTAGCTAAAGGCTCATGGGCCCTGGTGCAAGAGTTCAGCTTGGGCCCCTGCCCCCCCCCCCCCCGCCTAATACAGCGCCTCATACCTCTTACATCCAGTATAATACAGCGCCCCATACCTCTTACATCCAGTATAATACAACTCCCCATACCTCTTACATCCAGTATAATACAGCGCCCCATACCTCTTACATCCAGTATAATACAGCGCCCCATACCTCGTACATCCAGTGACGTCTCCTCTGATGTACATCTTCTCTTTCCTCATCTTCTCCTTTCAGACCAGACGCCATTTTTCAGCCATTTCTCATGTCTGCAGTTTGACAGAAAAAAATCTTAGTTTACTACTTTTCCATCATCCTCCCATCTTCTGGACAAATCATCCTACCACCCCCAGTACTGTGCCACTAGTACCACACAGATTATGTGCCAGTAAGAAATGCCCCAATAATGCGCCAGAAGTTCCCCCCATTGATTCCCCCCCAAAATCATGTGCCAGTAAGAAATGCCCCAGTGCCCCCATGTGCCAGAAAAATGCCCCCCATACCAGTAAAAATGGCCCCAGTGCCTGTAATAATGCCCCCAGTGCCCCCTTGTGCCAGTAAGAAATGCCCCAGTGCCCCCATGTGCCAGAAAATGCCCCCCATACCAGTAAAAATGGCCCCAGTGCCTGTAATAATGCCCCCAGTGCCCCCTTGTGCCAGTAAGAAATGCCCCAGTGCCCCCATGTGCCAGAAAAATGCCCCCCATACCAGTAAAAATGGCCCCAGTGACTGTAATAATGCCCCCAGTGCCCCCTTGTGCCAGTAAAAATGCCCCCAGTGCCCCATGTCAGTAAAAATGCCACCAGTACCAGTAAAAATGCCCCCAGTGCCCCATGTGCCAGTAAAAATGCCCCCAGTGCCCCCATGTGCCAGTAAAAATGCCCCCATGTGCCAGTAAAAATGCCCCCAGTACCAGTAAAAATGCCCCCAGTGCCCCATGTGCCAGTAAAAATGCCCCCAGTGCCCCCATGTGCCAGTAAAAATGCCCCCAGTGCCCCCATGTGCCAGTAAAAATGCCCCCAGTGCCAGTAAAAATGCCCCCAGTGCCAGTAAAATGCCCCCAGTGCCCCCATGTGCCAGTAAAAATGCCCCCAGTGCCCCCATGTGCCAGTAAAATGCCCCCAAAGCCCCCATGTGCCAGTAAAATAATAAAAAAAAAATTAACACTTATACTTACCTCCAGCAGCGATGCGATGCAGGCCTCTTCTGGCCTGTGTCCCGCGCTGTACGGCTCAGGCGGCGCGATGACGTTATCGCGCCGCCTGAGCCGGCCTCTGATAGGCTGCAGGCTCAGTGCCTGCAGCCTATCAGAGGAACGGGCAGGGGAGACGCCTCTCCCTCCCCTGCCCCAGTACAATACAGTCATCTGTATCGCCGTCCTGAGGACGGCGATACAGATGACTATGGAGATGAGCGCTTCCATAATGGAAGCGCTCATCTCCCTCTGCAGGGCCGCGCCGCACCTGGCTAATTGGCGGTGCGGCCCTGCAAGTGGCAAGGGGGGCCCTCGGGGCCCCCCTGGCTTAGGGGCCCGGTCGCAACTGCGACCGCTGCGACCCCTATAGCTACGCCACTGCTCAGTACAGTATATGCATAACTTTATTATAGACCTATATGTGCATCATATGCATGGACAGAACATTCACTATGCACTGTGAGAAGGGGAAAGCTTCACAGCAAAGTTTGCAGCATTTTATGCACTCCATAAATGTAGTATTTAGTGTTGGACTGGATTTACAAGAGCATTGATACTTTCCGTTGTTCTGCTCTGTTATAGGAGCAGAATGGCGAAAATAACGGAAGTGTCACATTCAGCACATAACTAAAACGAACAGAACTGAACAGACTCAATAGCGCACAATAGGGTCTTCTCACAATGCTACTTTTTAACCAGAGAAAAAAGTCCTGCATGCAGGATTTTGTTCTCTGGTCTTTTTGAAAGAATCTGTGATTTTAACACTCAAATACAGTGCAGAAACAAGATCACATAAATACAAAACCAGAGCTAAGCATAGGACATAAATAGAGGTCCAGAACTAATCATAGTATGTATAGGGTCTTCTCACAATGCTACTTTTTAACCAGAGAAAAAAGTCCTGCATGCAGGATTTTGTTCTCTGGTCTTTTTGAAAGAATCTGTGATTTTAACACTCAAATACAGTGCAGAAACAAGATCACATAAATACAAAACCAGAGCTAAGCATAGGACATAAATAGAGGTCCAGAACTAATCATAGTATGTATATACATCAGAAGCTTAAAAAAGTTCAACACTGATACCATTTACATACTCAGCTTAGTCTTGCCATATATAGTGCCTTGCGAAAGTATTCGGCCCCCTGGAACTTTTCAACCTTTTGCCACATTTCAGGCTTCAAACAAACATAACATTTTAAATTTTTGGTGAAGAATCAACAACAAGTGGGTCACAATTGTGAAGTGGAACGAAATTTATTGGATCATTTAAACTTTTTTTGTAATAATAAAACTGAAAAGTGGGGTGTGCAAAATTATTCTGCCCCGTTGCATTAATACTTTGTTGCGCCACCTTTTGCTGCGATTACAGCTGCAAGTCGCTTGGGGTATGTCTCTATCAGTTTTGCACATCTAGAGACTGAAATTCTTGCCCATTCTTCCTTGCAAAACAGCTCGAGCTCTTTGAGGTTGGATGGAGAGCGTTTGTGAACAGCAGTTTTCAGCTCTTTCCACGTATTCTCAATTGGATTCAGGGCTGGACTTTGACTTGGCCATTCTAAGACCTGGATACGTTTATTTTTGAACCATTCCATTGTAGATTTTGCTTTATGTTTGGGATCATTGTCTTGTTGGAAGATAAATCTCCGTCCTAGTCTCAGGTCTTTTGCAGACTACAACAGGTTTTCATCCAGAATGGTCCTGTATTTGGCTCCATCCATCTTCCCTGTCCCTGCTGATGAAAAGCAGGCCCAAACCATGATGCTGCCACCACCATGTTTGACAGTGGGGATGGTGTGTTCAGGATGATGAGCTGTTTTGCTTTTACACCAAACATATAGTTTTGCATTTTTTCCAAAAAGTTCTATTTTGGTTTCATCTGACCAGAGCACCTTCTTCCACATGTTTGGTGTGTCTCCCAGGTGGCTTGTGGCAAAATGTAAGCAAGACTTTTTATGGATATCTTTGAGAAATGGCTTTCTTCTTGCCACTCTTCCATAAAGGCCAGATTTCTGAAGTGTTGGACTGATTGTTGTCCTATGGACAGACTCTCCCACCTCAGCTGTAGATCTCTGCAGTTCATCCAGAGTGATCATGGGCCTCTTGGCTGCATCTCTGATTAGTCTTCTCCTTGTTTGAGATGAAAGTTTAGAGGGACGGTCTGATACTCCTTCAATTTCAATATGATTGCTTGCACAGTGCTCTCTGGGATGTTTAAAGCTTGGGAAATCTTTTGGTATCTAAATCCGGCTTTAAACTTCTCCACAACAGTATCACGGACCTGCCTGGTGTGTTCCTTGGTCTTCATGATGCAGAACCCTGAGACTATCACAGAGCAGGTGCATTTATACGGAGTCTTGATTACACACAGGTGGATTCTATTTATCTTCATCAGTCATTTAGGACAACATTGGATCATTCAGAGATCCTCAATGAACCTCTGGAGTGAGTTTTCTGAACTGAAAGTAAATGGGCTGAATAATTTTGCACGCCCAACTTTTCAGTTTTATTATTACAAAAAAAGTTTAAATGATCCAATAAATTTCGTTCCACTTCACAATTGTGACCCACTTGTTGTTAATTCTTTACCAAAAATTTAAAATGTTATATCTTTTTGTTTGAAGCCTGAAATGTGGCAAAAGGTTGAAAAGTTCCAGGGGGCGAATACTTTCGCAAGGCACTGTAAGCTTGTACAGTGTGAAACTGCAGGTGTAAAGGTATGCTGGGAATTGTTTCACAAAATGGAATGCTATCACCCATAATCAGATGTAGATCATACAGGTGATTATAGCATACATACATATAGTCAGCAGCAGAATAAACATTTACATTTTGTGATTTACAGGTGACATCTCCTCTAGAGTAATTATCCATATGGTTCAGACCCCCATGATGACAACTCCCAGTCCCTACTCGTCTCTGCAGATTTTGCCAAGAAGATGTCTCCAGCTTCTTGCTTTACCAGCCAATCAGTACGCTATATGCTATGCCAGAATGGTGTGCCAGGAAATCAGTGGTTCTCTTGTCCCACTGGTGCTTCTGGATGCTCAATTGCATCTGCATGCTGTAGACACAGACTTAATTAAGTGCATGGGCCCCAAAAGCAGGTGGATGGACCTGGTGACTGTGGCACCCCACCCAGTAAGAGAGCAGAGTGGGCCTTGGAGCAAGTGCTCTAACTACACAAATGATGATCAGCTGTTCGGGTGTAGCTCAGTCGTTGTCCACTACAAGATTGATGGAGCTGTGTAGTTTCGGTGCTGACTTACGGTGATGAAGCTACATCTGAACAGCTGATCAATGGGGATGTGGGGTGTCGGACCTCCACAAATCAGCTACTGATGGCCTATCCTGAGGATAGGCAATTACTTAGTAAATCCCAGACAACCATTTTAGTATTGCAGTATGGACACCACTTAAATCTTTAACAGTTTGTTATTTGTCTCTAATAAATCTAAAAGTGGATATTGATTATTTCGTATTATATTGATATAATGAATCACCAATAAAAAACAAGTGATCTATTGTGTGCATCAGGTAGTCTGAAAAGCAGGGTGGCCATCTTGGATGGCAGAGAAGGAGCCCAGCCATTGGAAGTGTTTTATTTGTTCCCCAGTTAATCTGCTTTTTTTTTCCCTTGAATTGGAGGATTACATTAATGTACTTACCTTGTACATTGCAGTGGCTTGTTGTTTACAGGTTGCCAGTCATCCTCTCCTACCAGTCGACTGTACAAGTAATAACCTAGGATCTCTGGCTCATGCTCAACTTTCTCCCACTGTACTACTGCAGATGTCTTTGTATCTCGGAGGGCTGAAATATTCCCAGGTGCAGGAGGGACCACTGTAAGGGAACGAAATGTAGATTTTCAGAAATGTAACAAAGAATGGGCTATTTATTAATTTGGTGTCCGAATATTTTTACACTTACAATTTATATTTAAAGATAGATTGATGTCCAAACCTTCAAGGCTAAAAAGAGTGTAGTTTTCATGAGAGCCTTTGCAGATTTATACACAATAATTATAGTGAATTGAAATTATAGCAATGACTATAGTTACGGGAGGAGAACGCTACAATGTCTTCTTCATAGCTGCTCACATGTACTTCAGTGCAGGAACATGGAAGATATAAGTGGCACTGTCACTGGCATACTGTTCTTGCTCAGACCTGTGTATGGGCAGTGCTATGGTAGGCAAATTTTATCGACATGTAGCACAGACTACTCAGTGGACAAAATATTATTGGTGATTCTGAAATGTTTGAGTAATTACTACTTTGTACCACTTTTTAACTGATGCTTCTTTAAGGGTACTATAGTGAGAAATAGCTGCAAAATGGCACTACTGTGTAAGGACTATGTGATTCTAGTTTGGAGCAATTGTCACTACTGTACCAATGACTTGTTGTTTACTAAAAGGAAAACAGTCGGCGCTGCCGGGCATCTATCCGGAGTATGTTCACAACAGAGACCTCAAAATATAGGTGGTGGTCTACACTCATATAGCTTCCATAAATCCAAAGAGAACAAAACTAAAAGTGTGGCACTCTTATAAAAACAACGTCCTTCATTTAATTTTTCCATAAAATATAGCACAGGTGGGAGGAATGTGAAAGAGCAGGCGAAAACTGTTTCATGTATTACCACCCTTCCTCAAGACCTATCTTGAGGAAGGTATTGAGGAAGTGTGATAATATCCGAAAAGGCCGTCTCTTGCTCTTTCACATTCCTCCTGTCTGTACTGTATTTTATGGAAAAATGAAATAAAAGACATTGTGGGTCATTTATTAAACAGAAATACGCCTATATTAGGCATATTTATGGCGCAATCTGCGACTTTTCCCCACTCATGGCAGGTCTAAAAAAGTAGGCGTGGTGCGGGCGGGGAAGGGGACGGGCCATTAGGCCCATCTCAGTCATTTTCTATACCTATTTTAGGTGTAGAAAATGGTCTAAATGTAAGACACCTCGGAAGCTGTCTCACATTTAGAATCAGCGGTGGAACTGCCCAAGTTATGGTGCCTCTACATAACTTTGGCGGATCCACCACCAGCTCAGGGCCCTATTAAGACCAGCATCTAAAACGCCAGTCTTAATAAATGTGAGCCATTGTTTTTATTGGTGAGTGCCATGCTTTTCGTTTTGTTCTCTTTGGACTTGTTGTTTACTAGTTGCAAATTATAATTTTTCCATACTGTATAGAGCTATTTTCCCCAGGGTAGTAAACACTACTATGTCGGTTGTGAGCACAACTACTATGTTCAGAGACATATTAGATAGATTTCAGCTGAATGTCTGTTTGGCCAACAACTGTTTCTCTTGGTTCCCCCCATACACATGGTTGCCTGACCATGCATGTGTTCTGAATGGCAAGAGGGGAGAGAACTGCTGTCAGACTCTTCTGGCAGTACCGTATCTCCCAGAGAACACAAGGATTGTGCTGTTGAAATCCTACCTACTCAGTCCTCATCTCCCCCGACATTAGTAGGAGAGTTGATATGCCCCATACACATAAGATGCTGACTGGTCCCAAATGTGTATGACTAGGTTTAGAATAGTTTTGAGATTAATTTATAACTATGTTTATTTGTGGTGAGTTGGCTGAGATAATAAGGGATGGAGGTTGGGAACCTCTAATATATTTTCAAGACCATGTACTTCTGTAAATGAGATTGGCAATTGTCCATTATTGTGGCTCTCAAAATACCATTAGACAATTTATCATATTTGAAATTGAAAAATCAGTAAATAATCAGTGTTATAGTATATCATAGTAAAAATATTAAGTGTATTATTGAGGTTTGTAATATATACTTAGTCCTGTGGCAAATATTTTAATAGTTTTTTACTTTTATTTTTTTATTTTTGTGAAACTGTCTTGTTATGTTTTTATGCCATGTACAAATATTTAAACAGAGAATTTATGTAAGATATAATTTATGTAACATAAAACAGAATCAGTCACCTAATGTAGTTTTAAGAGTGATTGGGGAACTCGGCTTAGACAGACTGCTGATTCCATGTTTGTTGGCAGCTTGTACTCGGAAACAGTAGAATTTGCCTTTATCAAGATCCATCACAGACAACCGTGGAGAATGGAGAGGTGTGTCCAGGTTAATCCTCTCCCATCTGTTGCTTCCTTCAAGGCACTTGACATGTAATGCGAACACGTAAATATACATAAATGCAATTATTTAACAAATACATACATGATTCATGACAAATGAACACTATAAATTTATTATCTTTGTTAATGGGGTTATCTGGGAATTAAGAAAATGAAAATACTTAAATATTACTTTATTATAAATATATTCCCAAATACCTTTCATTAGTTATAATGGCTCATTTTGTCTAGGAAGCAATCATTAGGAGAAATAAAATGGCTGCTGTCCTATTCATACACACAAAACCTCTCCTAACCACACAGAAGGACAAGTTACTTTACAACAATGAGAGCTGCCTCATCCTCCTCTCTGCTCTGCTTGTCAGGGATTATGATCCTGAATACAGCTGATAAGAACTTTAGCTGAATGTCTGTGTAAGTTAAGTTCATGAGGAGACATGAAGTACAGAGAGGATGGACAAGACAGACTGTGGTAATGTGGGTCTGGGGTAATGGAGACTGCATAGAAGTGCTGCTGCTCATTATCCACATCCCCACCTCTTCTCTGTACTTCATGTGTCCTCATGAACTCCATTCCTACAGAGGATTCATCTGAAGATCATATTAAACTGTACTCAGGATCATAATCCCTGACAAGTAAGAGAGGAAGATGGTGCAGCTATTTAACTTGTCCTCCTATGTAATTAGGACAGGTTTTGTGTGTCCTAGTAGGATGGCGGCCATATTATTTTTCCTACTGATTTCGAGCCATTATAACTAAAGAAAGGTATTTGGTAATATATTTATAACGAGGTAATATTTAAGTATTTTTATTTTCTTAATTCCCGGAGAACCCATTTAAGTTTAAATGGTTAGGTATATACCTTTTCTACGTAGTAGTTAACAGGTTCCTTGCCACATGGATCAGGTTCATCCCATGAAAGCACAATATATTCTTCATTGATCTCAGAGGCATGAACATTTTTTGGTGATCCGGGCACTTTGACATCTTCTGTTTTGAACAGGAGAGAATAATGTGCAGAAAATGGTCATAGTTGTCACAGTAGGACATTGTTGAAGGGATAATATGAAATTGATCATTGTAAATTGTGAGAAATCAGTCATCAATCAAAATATATATAAATTAAAAAAATATATTTTATAGGGTATATCTTCTGTTTTCAATGGCCTTTATTGGTTTTCTTCACGCTTATTACTTTAATTCATTTATACATCATGGGATGTCTCCTTGATCTACATACTTACCTTCAAGATCCTCTTTATTGATTGTAATTGCCCTGGCTTCATCATATGGAACTACTGGATAGACAAAATGAATAAAAAAGTAAAACTTAGTAACTTGTATATCTTTAAAATATATATATTTCACACCGGATGAGCACACCATTGTCTGAATACATAATATACATACACTTTGACACATATTAGACTAAACAAGAGCAACTATTCGGTCTTACCAAATTTACAGTTATCTAATTGACATGTTGGCTGAATGTTTTCAGTGGAGCATCACAGGCCAGGAGGAGAAGGAATGGGGAGCCAGCGTCAGGAAGTAGGTAAGTAAGCTTCCTTTTTGTAGGTCTGGCCGAGTGTGAGTGTGTATGTGTGGGGGGAGGAGGGTGCCAAACCCCTCATTCTTGCACAACCTATTCATATATCTGCTTTAGAAAATATATGGAGAGAAAACTGTGTCCAGCATCAGTTTTTCTGACCCATTTCCTTCTAAGCCAAGTAGATGAATGTTGCATGCCATATTTCTCTGTCTGGCGATGGCTATATATTAAAGGGGCTGTCTCACTTCAGCAAATGGCATTTATCATGTAGAAAGTTAATAAAAGTCGCTTACTAATGTATTATGATTGTCCATATTGCCTCCTTTGCTGACTGGATTCATTTTTCAATCACATTATACACTGCTCATGACCACCCTATAATCCAGCACTGGTGACCGTGCTTGCACACTAAAGGAAAAGGCACCGGCCTCTCTGGTGGCTGAGACCATGGGAGTATGCATAGGCTGGTGTTTTTTCCTATAATATACAAGCAAAGCCACCGCTGCTGGATCTAAGGGTGGTTGTAACCCCTGGAACAAGCAGTGTATAATGCGATGGAAAAATGAATCAAGCCAGCAAAGGAGACAATATGGACAATCACAAAACATTAGTGGCTTGTATTAACTTTCTCTACATGATAAATGCCAGTTCATGAAGTGTGAAAACCCATTTAAAGTTTCAGGTTAGTACAAATTGAGTACAAGTTTAAAGGATTATTACAAAATGTCAGCATGTAAACAACAATTCTTATACACACCTATGATTTTTTCCTTCTGAGCTGGATCTTCCATTGTCACAGGTTTACTAGGCTTTGAAGGATGACTAAGTCCAGCCTTATTAAGGGCTTTAGCTCGGAATTGATATGTATGTCCTTCGGTAAGTCCACTTATAGGAAACTTGCAGATTTTTGCTGGAATTTGATTGCACTGTATCCACTCATTTGTTGAAACATCAAGTCTTAGTAAAGATATAAAATGTTGTTACATTAGGGAAGCTTTTTTGAGAAAAAAATCAAATAAGTAATTTTTCTTCTGAATGTTTACACGCACATTAGAGTTCTTTCACATCTGCATTGAGTAATGAAAAAATGAGTCAGTTTTATGCCCCATTTGTTTTAATGGGTGCTTTACGGCATTCATTATGCTCCGTTAGTGTCCACTCCATCTTGTATCTACTATTTTTGACGGAAGAAAAATTATCGTCTGCAGGAGTTTTCTTTCCGCCACAAATAACGGAATATGTTCTATTTGCATCAGTCTTTTGATCCATTTAAGAAATTTATTTTTTTCACATTTTTTGTTCTTCTGATGGATTAGAAAGGAAAACTCAATGCATATGAGAAAAAACACTTAAAGGCATTGTCCACAATCACAGGTACTGGGACCCTAACACATCACAAGAAAAGCAGTCCCCTGTCCCCCGTATGAATGGAGTGGCTGGTCCATTCAAACTCCGTAGAACTCTGGGACAACCCCTTTGAGTAGGCTTACTTGTAGATAAATGACATGCAAAAAATTCATTATTTAAAGACTTTTTAGTTTTGTTTGTATGTAAATCAGCTTTTTAACAGCAGAGTCATTTTATGGCTGATGAAGGGATGCTTGAGGTGTGCAAATCACACCATGGTAAACTAGACCTATTATTTATAAATTTGAGAGACTTGTCCCTTCCCCAAAAACACCCGTATAACTAAAGTATAGGTCACAATTTGTGTACCTGTTCATAAATACAAATGGTGCCTGGATGAACAAAGTCATACACTGCCTATATAATTAGTGCCACACAATAAGCAGTGGTCATATCAATAGTATTATACCCATATGTTGGTGGTGGTCACTGGAATTACCTGCCCTTGCCACCACATTGCATCCAGATGCTAGGTCTCAGGCTCCACTTGGCCTTTGGTGGGCATGGTCTGAGAAATCTGTTCTGTGGTTATAAACAGATGCCAATACAGCCTTTAGGCTTACAACCTGCATGATGAATGGCAGGGATAAAAGAGTCCTTTTTATCTGGCAATTTGTATTTTATTTTAGCTCTCTATACTGTTGTGACTGAATACAGTTAAAGGAGAAAAGTATTGTGATTGTGTTTACCAGGAGATCAGGAGAATGGAGGCATGTCAAGCTATTTGCTGCTTTTAAAGCAGAGAGTGATTAAAGACAATCCTGTAAGTGAAGGCAAGTATGCAGCTATTACGTATTATGTCATTCCTAAATGTCTACCAGGCAGCCATGTTACCTTACAAACTTTCCTTTATTTCCTTTATTTATTATTCACTGCTTTTCTTAGTACCCTTGATACTGCTTTTAGAAAATAGCAGCCATGTTTCTCTAATTCTTTTAATCCCCCCCCCCCAAAAAAAGTATTGCAATGTGGCCATTCAGGTAATTATCACGACTATTACAAATTTCAGTAAAATTAATGCATAGTTGTCCTTAGAATCCCAATCCCTGGTTCTACAGTGCACTTACCTCTCAATAAAGTAACCAATTACGGGGCTGCCTCTATCATCACTTGGAGGAGTCCAGGATAAGAGTAAACAGTCTTTCTGGATGTCGTAGCACTGTACACTGAGGGGTGATCCTGGTACCCCAGCCTTACTAGGTTCAGCATCTTGACAAGAATATTGGAGATAAAATTGCTAATCAGTATGGTATTAAAGGAGTTGTCCACTTTTTTAATATTGATGACCTAACCACCCCCCCCCACCCCCGCCAATCAGCTGTTTGAAGAAAAAGCAACGCTCGTACGAGCACTGCCTTCTCTTCACTGTTCATCTGCTAGCCGTTACAAGTGCAGTGGCATACAGTGTAATTCTCAGCTGTCCCATTCACTTCAATAGGACGGCTCCTTTCTATTCACTTGAACAGTCAGCCCCCGCTGATCTGATATCGGTGAGATGACCTATCTTAAGGATAGGATAGGTAATCAATATTAAAAAAGCAGACAACCCCTTTAAACTGAAATGTGCTTCAATAACAATATGATGTAATAGATAAAAATATAATTTTGTAGCTATATTTAAATATGCCTGTGAAAATACATATTTAATCCTCTCTGCTCACACGTGCACGTTTTCCTCCAGCTCTGATGATTAGACACTCATTCCTCTGGCTGGGGGCAAGTCCAGCCTGTCTCTGGGCAACCTAACTAGGACTGCCAGTGTTAACTATCTGTTGCCCATATATAACCATTAGGGATATACATAATGCACAGAAAAAGAGTACTTTAGCAATAAATCACATCAAACTCCTTAGCATAATATTGACTCTCTCTAGCATTAAATTAACTCTTTGCGGTAATCTACTGGGTCACTGCAGGTTACCTGCATTAAGAAATTGTTGTAATCTTACAAACATAGTCTATGTGACACATTCACTAGAAAATGCAAATTAATTCTGCATTGTAGCATTGTAGTTCAGCAAGTCAGTGTCTGGAATCAGAAAGCATATCAAAAGTCATTAAACATTCACATAGATAACCCAAAAACAAGTCTGCTTTGAGAGTGCATATATATTTTATCAATATAAATTCCATTGAAAGTCAGGCAAATCCAGACAGCCTTACTAATAGGTACATACAAGGGGTAAACTACCCTTACTCGACAAGATGGAGAGTAGTTATATAACAGCTATGCTGGCTTGCTGATTCTCATATGATACAATTTGTTAGCCTCCTGGCCTATGGCTTGTTGATTTTAAGATCGTGATAAAATAATATTAAAAATACATTGATCATCTACCTGCTATAAACATAAATCTGTACATAACACAGATTAGGGCAGGAATTTAGTACAGCTAGATTTCAGTATTCATTAAAGTTATAATAGTTGAATTATGTTAATTGATACAGCAACCTAGACTCCACTGAAAAAAATAGTTCTCCTAGTACTTTTTGTATTTAGTCATATCTTTTCCAGAAGATAATGTGATTTCAGGTTGAGTTCAGCAACCTCTTGGTTAAAAGGGTAGCACAGATTACTGACATTTAATGCAGTAGGGTCGATATGGAACTTAACCTCTTTGCTTTCAAAATCTATTGCTGACTGCTGCAAATAGTTCAAACTGAATATTTTACATGTTCTTGCTGAATTATATTTGCATCTGCTCAATAATAGTGAAAAATGTAACTTAACATGGCAAATCGTAAGCAAACTTAGTGTTTGGAAGAAGCACATTGCAGATGTATCCAAATCCGGCTTTAAACTTCTCCACAACAGTATCACGGACCTGCCTGGTGTGTTCCTTGGTCTTCATGATGCAGAACCCTGAGACTATCACAGAGCAGGTGCATTTATACGGAGACTTGATTACACACAGGTGGATTCTATTTATCTTCATTAGTCATTTAGGACAACATTGGATCTCCTCAATGAACTTCTGAAGTGAGTTTTCTGAACTGAAAGTAAATGGGCCGAATAATTTTGCACGCCCCACTTTTCAGTTTTATTATTACAAAAAAAGTTTAAATGATCCAATAAATTTCGTTCCACTTCAGAATTGTGACCCACTTGTTGTTGATTCTTCACCAAAAATGTAAAATGTTATATCTTTTTGTTTGAAGCCTGAAATGTGGCAAAAGGTTGAAAAGTTCCAGGGGGCCGAATACTTTTGCAAGGCACTGTAGGTGCGGGTCCCAGTGGTGGGACCCACACCTATCAGACAATGGGGGCATATCATAGCGATATGCCCCCATTGTTTAAGATGGGAATACTCCTTTAACTTTATAATGAAAAACTGTATACACTGTGAAACAACAGCTGTGTGAGCAAGACCAGGTTAAGGAGGGTTTTCAGGAAAATGGCAAGTATTGAAAACAAAAAGAGGGGAATTTATCAAGCCCTGCGTGCCAGAATTGTGGCTTTTAAAAATCGCAAGTTGGGGTTTTGAAACTTTTTGGAGTCACTGGTGCAAAAATCTTCTGACATTTTGAGCACTTCCGGTGCCACCTAGAGATAGGTGGAGATTTATCATAGACCAGCATTTTACATAGGTCTATGACGTTCCCTGTGCCTAATTTATGATGAGTCACTGACCTTGTCATAAATTAGCCGCATCCTCCGGCAATTTGTGCGCCAGAATGAAATGTATGCAGGTGCCCTGAGCTACTGTAAATTTCTTCTTTAAATTTCTGTCTTCTTTAACTGAAACTGACATAAAAGAAAATAAATGTGCTGGGCCCAGTGACCCCTCCTGCTCTCACCATGTCCCCTTTTCGGGGAAGTGACAAGGGCGTTGTGCAGTGGCATTCAGAAAGTCTTTTTTTGCCGGAACACTGGTGTGAGGAGACTGATAAATTCACCCCCTTGGAGAGAAAATTTGGTCAGAATTTCTGAATACTTCACTTTTGTGTCACATTTATGGACTTCGACTTTAAAAAGTTGCAAAAAATCTTAACTCCATTCCAGTTATGACCCAGGTGTAGTTTTACTGAAATAGGTGCAACCACATTGCACTTACACCAAATGTATTATTACAGTGCGCCATTTTCATAAATTTGGTGCAGGTGTGCATAGCAACTCTAAAAACTAACCTTAAATACACCTACAATGATACATACCCCCCAGGGTAAATTATAAAGGAAGTTGCATTAGAAGTGTAAAAAAGACAGAGTTGTTACTGACTAAAACATTTTTTGTTAATTCAAGTGATTTTATGAAAATTGTTGCATTTATGGTGCATACAACAAAGTAGAGCTCATGAACCCTGTCAAGTACTGATAGATGAAACCCTAATAGCGAAGGATGACCATTCTGGCTGTTGTGTGCCAATGTCTCAGAACTCATTTTTTTTGTGACATGGGATAGTTAATTAAGATTCTCTACGCCAGTTTTTGGTGTAAAAGAGTCACAGGCCCCGTTATTCTCTATTTTAAGCCACCCTCAACACTGGGGTTGTGGTGGTGTGCAAAAATAGATTGTGTCTAATTTATGAAGAGGCCTGTGCCTGGTCATAAATTAGGAGCATCCTCTGGCAGCCTAAGGGGTATCAAAGACTAGCATAAAATACCGGTCTTTGATAAATTACCCCCATAATGTTATCTGGGAGAATTGATAGAAAATTCATTTGAGGGAGTCACAGTTGAGACAACATAATGCATAACTAGGCAGTAAGTGCCACTAATGCATTATACCATCATGTTGTGTAAACACTATCTTCGGCCGGCAAACAACGAGTCAGTATGGGGAAGACCGATGGCATTAGCGATTGCTACTCCTCAATGTCGGTCAATCACAGTTGAACCTGTAATTTTGGTGTAGGTTGAGACAACATAATGGATAAGTGGGCAGTGAGTGCCACTAATGCATTATACTAGGCAGCACGGTGGCTCGGTAGTTAGCACTGGTGCCTTGCAGTGGTCCTGGGTTCAAACCCGACCAAGGACAATATCTGCATGGAGTTTGTATGTTCTCCCTGTGTTTGCGTGGGTTTCCTCACGCAAACACAAGGAGAACATACAAACTCCATGCAGATATTGGAGGAATATTTGGTGTAATATTTGGGGTTTCCTCCCACACTCCAAAGGCATACTGACAGGGAACTTAGATTGTGAGCTCTATTGGGGACAGTTGGATGCTAATGTCTGTAAAGCGCTGCTGAATATAGTAGCACTATATAAGTGCATATAATAAATAAATATGATCATCAATTATTTGATGCTGAAGTAAACATCCTATGCAAGTCCTCCAGCACATATGCCATGGGAGGGGGATCCTATTGTAAAGTCAATGTCCAGAAGACTATTGGAAAATTGTAATGAAATATTTTTGCTACTCCCTTGAAGAAAGAGAACACCTACAAAGTATGAGAGAACACAGGCACTGAACAGAGTATGTCACCTTCTTTCAGAAGTCTAGCTTTACTTTTCTATGGCAGAGGTGACATAATCTGTTCAGTCCCTGCGTTCTCTCGTACGTTGCTCTCGTAGTTGGACAAGTATTCCATAGTAGGTGCATAAGGTACGGTTAGCAACCTTACTAGGGCCTGATGTGCATAGTGAAAGGGTCACTGACCCAGACACTGGCTGTTGGATTACTGAAAAGAATTGAATAGAATCTGTCACTAAAGAAACCACCCTGAACTACTGACATGGCTGGATAGCTCCAAATACCCATTCAGAATATGTAATCTGTTATTCTACTCACTTGTATTCCCCAGACAGTAAGCCCGCAAAGGGTCATGTAAACTGAAGCACTTAGCTGTCCTCTCCTTTAATTGCAGAACTTAGGAGTCCTCAGTATGCCATTAGCAAGTAATAAACATACAGTATCATATGCAGGGTAATTGGGGAATTGCTAGTGAGTAGAAATATAAAAATGGCATATTCTTTTTTTTGAACGATTCAGCCATTACAGTAGTTTAGGAAGGTTTACTGTGATAACATGTTCCCTCTTGGGACCTCCACCTTTTTGGCATTGACAGAGAGCATAGTGGGACAGGTGCAGTCTGTGTAAGAGATAGTAGAAGGAGAGCTGAGCTGGAATGGATTGAACCGGCCAATAGGGAGGTAAGCCTCATTCACATGTCAGTGTTTGGTCAGTGATTTCCATCAGTGATTTTGAGCCAAAACCAGGAGCGTCTCTAAACCCAGAACAGATGTAAATCTTTCCCTTATGCCTTATGTCTGTGGAGGCTCCAATCCTGATTTTGGTTCACAATCACTGATGGAAATCACTGTCCAAAACATTGACGTGTGAATGAGGCTGTAGTCTAATTTTGACCATGGTTTTTTCTTGTGGTTAAAATACCAACTTAAACTTAATTGTTTCCTCCTTCCCTTATTATCACAACACCTAATGGTAGTTAACCCCTTCAACCCCGGGCCTGTTTTCACCTTCGGCCAGGCCATTTTTTGCAAATCTGACATGTGTCACTTTATGTGGTAATAACTTTTGAACGCTTTTACTTATCCAAGCCATTCTGAGACTGTTTTCTCGTCACATATTGTGCTTCACGACAGTAGTAAATTTGTGGCAAAATATTTCATTTTTATTTATAAAAAAAATACAAAATTTAGCAAAAATTTGGACAAATTTGCAAATTTCTATTTTTCTACTTTCAAAATACATAGTAATACCTCCAAAAATAGTTATTATTTTACATTCCCCATATGTATACTTTATGTTGGCATCATTTTATAAATGTCATTTTACTTTTTTCGGACGTTATAGGGCTTAGAAGTTTAGAAGCCATTTTTCAAATTTTCAACAAAATTTCCAAAACCATTTTTTTAAGCACCAATTCAGATATAAAGTGATTTTGAGGGGCTTACGTAATGGAAACCACCCATAAATGACCCCATTTTAGAAACTACACCCCTCAAATTATACAAAACTAATGTTACAAACTTTGTTAACCCTTGAGGTGTTCCACAAGAATTAAAGGAAAATGGAGGTGAAATTTCAAAATTTCACTTTTTTGGTAGATTATTCATGTTAATAATTTTTTTCTTGCAACACAGCAAGGGTTAACAGCAAACTAAACGTCAATGTACATTACTCTGATTCTGCAGTTTACAGAAATACCCCATATGTGGTGGTAAACGTCTCTATGGGTTTGTGGCAGTGGTCAGAAGGAAAGGAGCGCCATACGAATTTTGGAGGCAGAATTTGCTAGAATGGTTTTTAGGCACCATTTTGTAATTGAGAGACCATGACGTATCCCTACAGTGGAAACTACACCCTTCAACGAATATATTAAGGGGGTACTGGCCACTTTGACCCTCTAAGCGTTTCGCGGAATTTGGAAACACTTGGCTGTGAAAATGAAAAGTTTCATTTCTTCCAATAAAATGTTGCGTTAGCCCCAAATTTTTCATTTTCACAAGGGGTAACAGAAGAAAAGCACCCAATAATCTGTTCCCCATTTTCTCCTGAATACAGCAACACCCCATATGTGGTGGTAAACTGCTGTGGGGGCACATGGCAGGACTCAGAACAGAAGGAGTGCCATATGGATTTTTATTTTTTTGAGTTATTGTCTCATGTGGGGGCTCATTTTTTGCGGGATGAGGTGACATTTTCATTGGTACCATTTTGGGTTACATAAGACTTTTTGATCGCTTGGTATTACACTTTTTGTGAGTCAAGGTGAAAAAAATAGCTGTTTTGGCATAGTTTTTAAAAACTTTTTTTTACAGAATTCACCCGAGGGGGCAAATCATGTGATATTTTAATAGAGCAGGTTGTTACGGACGCGTCAATACCCAATATGTCTAACATTTTTATGTTTGGAAAGTTTTACACATTAGATGCATTTTTGAACAGAATAAAATCTTTTTTTGTGTTGCTATTTTCTGAGAGCCATATTTTTTTTTATTTTTCGGGCGATTGACTCAGGTAGGGTCTCATTTTTTGCAGGACAAGATGACAATTTGATTGGCACCATTTTGGGGTAAATACGCCTTTTTGATCGCCTGCTATTACACTTTTTGTGAGGCAGGAGGGAAAAAAATGGCTGTTTTGGCATAGTTTTTGTAAAAAAATTTTTACAGCATTCACTTGGGGGGACATCACATGTAATATTTTTATAGAGAAGGTTGTTACGGATGCGGCGATACCCAATATGTCTAACATTTTTATTTTTGGAAAGTTTTACACATTAGATGCATTTTTGAACAGTATAAAATCTTTTTTTGTGTTGCTATTTTCTGAGAGCCATATTTTTTTTATTTTTTGGGCGATTGTCTCAGGTAGGGTCTCATTTTTTGTGGGACAAGATGACGGTTTGATTGGTACTATTTTGGGGTAAATACGCCTTTTTGATTGCCTGCTATTACACTTTTTGTGAGGCAAGAGGGAAAAAAATGGCTGTTTTGGCATAGTTTTTTAAAAAAATTTGGGGGGCCATCTCATGTAATATTTTTATAGAGAAGGTTGTTACGGACGCGGCGATACCCAATATGTCTAACATTTTTATTTTTGGAAAGTTTTACACATTAGATGCATTTTTGAACAGTATAAAATCTTTTTTTGTGTTGCTATTTTCTGAGAGCCATATTTTTTTTATTTTTTGGGCGATTGTCTCAGGTAGGGTCTGATTTTTTGTGGGACAAGATGACGGTTTGATTGGTACCATTTTGGGGTAAATATGCCTTTTTGATCACCTGCTATTAGGCCTCTTTCACACGAGCGTGTCCGGATTTGGTCCGGATGCGTTCAGGAAAATCCGCACGCATCCGCACCAATCCGCACGCAATCGCAGTCAGTTTTGACTGCGATTGCGTACGTTCGTTCAGTTTTTTCCGCGTGGGTGCGAAGCGTTTCAATGCGTTTTTCACGCGCGTGAAAAAAAACTGAATGTTTACAAACAACATCTCTTAGCAACCATCAGTGAATCACGCATTGCATCCGCACTTGTGTGCGGATGCAATGCGTTATTCACGCAGCCCCATTCACTTCAATGGGGCCAGGGCTGCGTGAAAAACGCAGAATATAGAACATGCTGCGATTTTCACGCAACGGCGAACTGCTGCGTGAAAAACATCGCTCATGTGAAAAGCCCCATTGAAATTAATGGGTCAGGATTCAGTGCGGGTGCAATGCGTGATGCGAACGCATTGCACCCGCGCGGAAACATCGCCCGTGTGAAAGGGGCCTTACACTTTTTGTGAGGGAAGGTGACCAAAAAAATGGCTGTTTTGGCACTGTTTTTTTTTTTTTTTTTTTTTTTTTTTTTTTTACTGTGTTTACCTGGCGGGGTGGATGATGTGATATTTTTATAGAGCCGGTCGATACAGACGCGGCAATACCTAATATGTATACTTTTTTTCCATTTTTTTTAACAATTTTTCTAAACTTTATTTTGGGAAAAGTGCGCTTTTTTTTTGTACTTGAAACTTTATTTTTGTAAAACTTTATTTTTTTTTTTACATTTTTTTCACTTTTTCCCCCCACTTTTAGGGGTCTGATCCCCTTTACAATGCATTACAATGCTTCTGCATTGTAATGCATTGGCTGTAAGTGTATGACCAGTGTAATAGACTTACAGCCTGCTTCCTGTGAGATCCAGGTGGCTGGATCTCACAGGCTCTCAGGGATGGCAGCCACGATGCCTAAGGAAGGGCAGCGTCACAGCTGCGCAGGGACCCGATGGACTTCACTTACATACGCCCGCATTGCATGTGCCGGGGTCAACGCTGACCACGGCACATTGAAGGTTAATACGCCCGCATCGGTGTTTTCACCGATGCGGGTGTACGCAGCAAGGGTCCGGCTACTGGGAACAGCCATCCCCCTGCAGCTGATCGGGCGGGTGCAGCTCCTGCACCAGCCCGATCAGCGCGCCGTAGTACTACGGCGCTGGGCGTCTAGCCCCTTCACGCAGCGCCGTACTATTACAGCGCTGGGCGTGAAGGGGTTAAAGGGTGAAAGACCTTCCACACTGTGTCATGGTAAAAAGGTTTATTATACTCACAAAAGTCAGACAATAAAAGCACATCTGAATAAATAAAACTCTGTCCAAATTAGTCGTCCTCCGCATAACCTGGGTTTTGCTTGCGCTTTTTCAGGGAACCCTTTTGTCTCCGGATGGTTGCAAGTGAGTGAAAAAGCAGCGCAGTTTCTTTCATATTTTTCCCTGGTCTGAATAGTGTGCAATCTGAGCCCACCACACCGAAGAAACTTGCAGCGCACGGAGGAGGACAAGTGCAAATCTGTTCTTGGGGTATTATATACCATGGCATTCTTCTCTGAGGTGTTACCCTCTAGATTTTTCACAACCTCTTGTAATATGACAAGGGTCATACATATCAATTCCTAATCTGTCTTCTATGTAAGACACGTAGCTGAGGATTATACTACAGGGCCCTGGTGCATTTATGTACTTTTATTAGAAAAAAAACATATTTTTGGGGCCTTTTTTAACAATTGCATCTCACTCATTTTGGGCCAAAAATATTTTTTTTCATTTGGGGGCACATTTATTAAGACCGGCGTTTTAAAGTCCTAAGCTGGCAGTGGTTCCGCTGAAGTTATGAAGAAACGTAGGTGCATCCAGCGCCAGTTCTAAATGTAAGCCAGCAGTGACCTTTTTCTAAGCCTGAAACAGATGTAGAAAATGGAAAATGGAACGGGCCTGCCCTGCCCACAACATGCTCATAATTTTAGACCTGGCGTAAGCGGGGCGAAGTCGCAGCTAGCGGTGCAACTCACTGTTGCACAGCCACCTTGCGCCTGAAATACGCCTAATATTCAGTATAATAAATGACCCCCTTGGTCTTTATTAGAAATTTTCATGAGTTTTCCCTGTACATCTTTCACTTTCTGTGTATTTGCAAATTAGCAGGCTCTTTGATTCACAGTGAATCTGTTACGGATCTGCTCTGAGTGGTCGACTTTGTAGCCCTTACTTCTGAACTCCTGACAGCTCATAAACACTAATTTAAACTAAATTCATATCAAATTGATAAATGGTTCTCTATAACTAGTGTTTAAGAGCTGTCAGGAATTCACAGATAAGAACCACAGACTGAGCCATCAGAGCATTTCTCTGACGGAGTCACTGTGAATCAGAGAGCCTGCTAGATGGCAAATACACAGAAAGTGAAAGCTGTAGAGGGAAAACTGGGAAAAAGCTTTAATAAAGACCAATTGAAAAAATTATTTTTAGCTGAAAGTTAATAGAAAAAGGGTCCTCAAAGGTGCCCATGTTAGCCTTTAATATGCTATAACTAGTAGATAATGTATGTAGTACAGACTATAGTGCACATAAGTTCAAATGAAATATTGGAGGAAAAAACATTTTAGCTCACCTCTCACAAACATATAAGCAGTTTGGTCCTGATGCCCTGATGCAGCAGGCACACTGACTGTGTAGAAACCTTCATCTTCTTTGAAAGCAGGAGACCCCCTTAAGGACACATCAAAGCCTTCACAGCTTATCTTCCTGTCTTCTGTCTCTTTCAATATTGTTCCTGTTGATTAAAACAAAGGGTATATACAGTATGTGCATGTATTTTCTCAGGGCTATACATACATTTTCTAGTAACATCAAGACCATCTTTTAAAACTATAACTATCTTGTATGAACATTTTAGAACTTTTGAACACCCTCTATGTTATAAAATATACATACCATCTCTAAACCACTGAACACTTGGCTTGTATCTTTCAAGACTTGAGGAAACCGAACAAGACAAGAGATACGATTCCTTCTCCTTTGTAAACACGGGTCTCAAGGCACTAGTGAATTCACCTTCATAGGCTGGCAGCAAAGCTACAAGGTACAACTATACAATAAATAGCTAATTTAAAGATAGACATTAAGGTCACAATATTTTTTTTTAATTACATATGATACTGGGGGTTTTCTCATGTAAGAGATTAATCATGATATACTGCAACTAAGATATGCCATCAATTTATGTTGATTGAACTCACCAACTGCTAGGACAAAGTGGCAGTAATAAAGTGCAATGCTCCCTCTGCGTCTGTTGGCTTTGCTCAAATTTTGGCCTGCCCATTGTAGTCAACCCTGACTATGTACACTTAGAAAAATCAGAGAGCAGCCGACTGTACCCAAAGTGGTATGAAGCTTATCTTGTGTGGCTACCACTCCAAGCAATTAGCATAATTTATGCATTTGAACTTGCATTATTGGATATTGTTGGAATACCCTAACAAGATGCCACCAATGTCTTACATTTCTTAAAGTTACTGTATTTTCACTCAGCTTAAATTCTTTTTATAGAAAAGGATGTAACTAGCAAATTTCTAAATCACTTCATTAAAAAACATGCCTGCATCCATCTGAGAAAAAGCTATAAAGTCATGGCCACTAGGTGTCTCACTTCTACCTAAGTTGCAGTCAATTGCCTGTTGTCAGGCAAGATCCATCCCTGATAACAGAGACTCAGAAGATGGCTGAGAGGAAAGGTGGGCATGTCAGAGACAGCTAAGCTTATGAGCCTTTTAAAACAATTGCTTCTACCCTGTTTCTGAAGAGCTGAGAAACTTCTGTGTGCCTGTTAGTGTGATTTCTCCCTCCGTATCAGCTTTCTGAGCTCCCTAGAAGAAAACATAGTGGGAAAGGATGTCACAGCAGTACAGTGCTGGCAGAAGGGAGATACCCCTGCTTCTGAGTGAAATGCATCTAGCTGTGCAGCTGAAATAAGGAATAATTTGGCTAAAATAAACAGTAGGGAAGCCTAAACATAACCATTCCTTCACAGTTGGGATTGTACAAAGAAGCACAGTCATTGTGCAAACCTTTTTTGAAAACTCAGGTACGCTTAAAGTGAGATATCTCTTGAACGTTGAGTCCACGTGAGGAAAATTATTTAAGCTGAAATCCGAAATTCCACTGAAAAATCCTTGTGCATTACATTTAGACTTTAATTTGGTTTGTGCTGTGTATTCACAGTGGATTTCACTTCTAAGGGGGTCAACAAAATTGACATGTTGCAGATTTGAAAATCCCCATCCACATGTATTGTAGTGAAGATTTTGAGCAGCAAATCCGCATCTTATTGTTCATTTTGTCTTTAATGCAGGGGGTAAAATCATAATTTTTATACATTTTTATGCATAACCATTGTACTCTACTGTCTCATTTAACAATTTGATATGTGCATCATATGTAAAACCTGTAATATAAATTTGTTACACTTCTGATGATACTTAGTTATCATAATCCATATGTTTAATTTAGCAATACAGATAGACTGATAGCCATATATAACATGTTTAGATAAAAGGTTTAGAGATTTACTTACTAGGATATGTAACAGAATCCCAGCCAGACTGTAACCCTAGATATTCTGAAAAAAAAAAAAAGTTTCAGTTACAGTTAAAAGTTTTTTTTTATATTGATGACCTATCCCTATGATAGGTCATCAGTAGTAGATTTCCAGGGGGGAAGGGCAACTCCCGGCACCCCTTCTGATCAGCTGCTTGAAGAGAAAACAGTGCTTGTGCTTATGCTGCCTTCTCTTCATTGTTTATCTGCTCGCTGTCAATAAATGCACTGGCGAGCAGATGGAATTACAACTACGCCATCCCATTCACTTTAATGGGAAGGCTCCTTCCTATTTAAGGGAATAGGAGGGAGCCACTCCATTCAAGTGAATGGGACAGCAGAGTTGTAGTTAAATAAATGATAAATGTGGCCATAAAGTACTCCAACGCAGACGTAAGCAAAACTCCTAAAACCTAAAACTTTTTCCTAGAAAAGCTACTCCAGTTTTCCTACTCAGCCCTGCTATTGGAGTGAGATTGTTACTTTTTTCCCCCAACTTTTTAAAGTTGTCTCAATGATAACTCTGGAGTGAAACTCATTAACATAGCTGAGCAAGTCCACCTTCCACCCACATTTCAAAACTGCATTGAGTGGTATAAAAATGCAAAAAGTCGCAACATTTTTGCCCAAGTGAGTACCAAAAAAGCCACAAAAGCCCTACTTTCCCTACCATAATTTGGGAGTAAAGGCATGATAAATCTGGCACATGGTGTATTTTTAGACCAAAGAAGAATCAGGTCTGAGAATACTGTATGCTGAAAACACTGAACTCTAAACTGTCTACTGAACAGAAAAATATATCACTAGAATGCACTTGAATAAACAGTGCAAAAAGGTGACATTTCTGAACTGTGTACTCGTGAAGGTTCATCTAGTCTTTATTTGGCGTGTACATTAAAGGTGGTTGTCCTGCTGCAAATGTTTTATAAAATATAAGGGCTATTCACCTTACCGTTTCCCACCACACCAGTTCTGAGTCTTGCGGGGTCTGACACTGGTCTCTTTCCTTATCCCACCTGACCATGCAAGAAATGCCTGCTCAGACAGTCACTGGCCGCAGTGTTGACCTACCTCAGTTAGGGATCGAGTTAGCGGCATTTCCTGTGTATTGAGGTGGAATCAGGAAGTGGAGACCAGCAAGGAGCGGTAAGAGTTGTAGTCAGCAATATTAAGGTGAGTAGCCTATATTTTATTGTGTTACACTGTCATTGGCCACTCAACCCCTTTTAAGATTAGTCAAGTTTCTTACATAACCTAATTTAGGCACAGAGCCAGGATATTTGAACCACATGGTATACTGGTAAATACCAAAGCAATTTGGATCTCAGTTCCAACAGCTTGAAGGGCATAAATGATAAAAACTAGATAAGGGGCCATAGGGAATTTCAGGGTGTCAAGACAAGCCAACAGAATTTGGAGAGCCTGGATTACTCTGTTATAATTGTGTGATTTTTGGTGTTGTCTACCTGCCCATTGCTTTTTGTATACTTATTTCACCCATATTTGTATAAGTTTGTATGAATGAAAGTGAAAATACAAAAAGTTCAGTATCTACCCAGTGTCCAAACAGTAGCACGTTAAATCTCTAATATCTTGACACTTACGTTTGACAAGCACGTTAGCAAAAGAAGTTGCCTGCCCAAAACTATTAGTAGCCACAACACTATAGTCGGCAGAGTCTTCCATGGAACATCTGTTGAGGACAAATAAAAATCACAGTCATTGATGTAGTATGGCTAGTGTTGAGCGAACATGTTCGGCCGAATACACTATTCGGTCGAACATGGCGGTGCTCGGGACCACGCGGTATTCGGCCAAATACCGCGTGTGCTTGAGCTCCATGGCATTTAGTGTAATGCCAGTAGCCATCTTAGCTACTGGCATTACACTGATTGGCTGGCCGGGTCACATGTCACCGGTTGCTATAAAGCACCCGGTGACATGTGACCCGGCTAGTGTTAGACAGGGAGAGCTGCTGCATGCAGGGACAGACATTGTAGGGAGAGAAGCACGCTAGGCAGGGAAAGAAATCGCTCAAAAAAGACCCAAAAGCCCTTTTAAGGGCTATTATATCTGGCTGCAAGAAATATTTTATTATTTTTGGGGTGTTTAAAGGTAGTGAAAATAGTGCTTGGTGGCCTGCCATTAACGCCACATGTGCTGCTGCTGCTGCATGCTGTAGGATACTCTCTGTATACTATATACCTGACATACTTTGCTATAATTTCTGCTGTTAAGCCCGCAGTACTTCTTTTGCGTCTTGCTGTATAACATTTGCGCAATATGCAAATAAAAGAAAACCACGGAGACACCATCACGTGTCTCAACGACGGTCAAACTAGCCAGGCCTTTCACCGGAAAGGAACAACCAAGGGAAGGGCAGTCTCCAAAAGGAAACCACCTATGCCAAAGCATGGTATCCATCCACAGACAGCTGTTTCGGGGTATTTGCCCCTCATCAGTGTGGAGTAGGAATCTGGCTACTGATGAGGGGCAAATACCCTGAAACAGCTGTCTGTGGATGGATACCATGCTTTGGCATAGGTGGTTTCCTTTTGGAGACTGCCCTTCCCTTGGTTGTTCCTTTCCGGTAAAAGGCCTGGCTAGTTTGACCGTTGTTGAGACACGTGATGGTGTCTCCGTGGTTTTCTTTTATTTGCATATTGCTTTTCCCAGGGAGCCTTGTTTTAGATTCACCAACGTTGAGACTCATGATGGTGTCTCTGTGGTGATGATGGTTGATCTGCCTGAGGTCAATCATCTTTTCTTAAATAACCTTTTACTAGGCATTGCTCCCACTAGCCAGATTCCTACTCCACACTGATGAGGGGCAAATACCCTGAAACAGCTGTCTGTGGATGGATACCTTGCATTGGCA
The DNA here is from genome assembly GCA_900303285.1 of Rhinella marina. Classification (NCBI taxonomy): domain Eukaryota; kingdom Metazoa; phylum Chordata; class Amphibia; order Anura; family Bufonidae; genus Rhinella; species Rhinella marina. Next base: position 108,140 of record ONZH01006052.1, read on the forward strand.
TAGGTGGTTTCCTTTTGGAGACTGCTCTTCCCTTGGTTGTTCCTTTCTGGTGAAAGGCCTGGCTAGTTTGACTGTTGTTGAGACACGTGATGGTGTCTCTTTGGTTTTATTTTATTTGCATATTGCTTTTCCCAGGGAGCCTTGTTTTAGATTCGCCAATGTTGAGACTCGTGATGGTGTCTCTGTGGTGATGATGGTTGATCTCCCTGAGGTCAATCATCTTTTCCTAAATAACCTTTTACTAGGCATTGCTCCCACTAGCCAGATTCCTACTCCACACTGATGAGGTGCAAATACCCTGAAACAGCTGTCTGTGGATTGATACCATGCTTTGGCATAGGTGGTTTCCTTTTGGAGACTGCTCTTCCCTTGGTTGTTCCTTTCCGGTGAAAAGCCTGGCTAGTTTGACCGTCGTTGAGACACGTGATGGTGTCTCCGTGGTTTTCTTTTATTTGCATGTGTCCAGCTTAGACACCCAATAATTATAAGGCACAGGGGGATTGCTGAGGACGTTGACATTGTCAGCTAGGTAATCCTTTATCATTTTGCAAAACTTTTCCCTCCTAGTTGTGACACTAGGGCACTTATCAGAACCTTTTCCACATGCAGCGCTGTTCGTCTTTATTGAGAGCAGGTAGGGTTCCAGCGCGTGCTCAGATCGCACAGCAGTCAGTGAGCTGGCAAGTGTAAGCGTTGCTGCAGCGTTGCCAGACTGGCGGAAGCTGTAGGTGACTTTCGGAAATGGCCACCTTCACCATCAGCTCAGGCAAAAAAAAAGTGTAGTTTTTGAGAAACCGCTGAACCACTAAGTTGAAGCAGTTGTTTGGCCTGAGGGAGACTCCTGTTCATCCTTCCTGTTGGAGGAACAGGTAAACTCATTCCTGTCATTAGTTCCAGGGTCCTATAGGGTCAGTTTGGTTTAGGTTCCTGTGTATGAACTCGCCTACCTTTGAGGCCTGTTCATACTGGTAGTCAATCAGGATTAGAGTCATGGTTTCCTGTCCATCTACCTTCCTTAGTTTCCAGGCCTAATTTTTTTCCCCTCCTACGCTCTGTGTGGTTTTCCCCCCACACCTGAGCGTGACAGTATGTGTGTGAAATCCTAGGTGGTGGCGGAAATCCTGATGGAAGTAGGGCCCGCAAACCTTTGTGTCGGTAGCACCTGTGCCATCTCAAGGTATGACTCGCTCCCAGCCTCCACAATGTTCACCCAGTGTGCCGTCAGGGAAATGTAGCGTCCCTGGCCAGAAGCACTTGTCCATGTGTCAGTCGTTAAGTGGACCTTCCCAGTAACTGTATTGGTCAGGGCACGGGTTATGTTACAGGACACATGCTGGTGTAAGGCGGTGAGGGCACACCAGCAAAAATAGTGGCGGATAGGTACTGAGTAACGAGGGACAGCCACCATCAGACTGCGAAAAGCCTCAGTGTCCACAAGCCTAAACGGCAACATTTCTAGCGCCAGCAATTTGCAAATGTGTGGCTGGGTATTTGCACTTTTGTTCAAAGGCCTGGGGTATGGACATCTGTACGCTGCACTGGGAACAGAAGTGGATGTGCTCGCTGATGGTGCTTGCGAGGGTCCAGGTGCAGGGGGGGAGGCATCTGGGTCTGCGTCTTGGCTAGCACGAAACACAGGGAAGAGGAGGCAGTGGTGTGACCCGCAGACACCGATTGTGGATCCAGGCATTTGGCCCACCTATTAGGGTGGTTTGCTGCCATGAGGATCATGCTGGTGGTGGTCAGGTTGCTAGTGTTCATGCTTCTGCTTATTTTGGTATGGCACTTGTTAGTGTGGCCTGCCTTGTCCCTTTTGCCACCCCACTGCCTCTTACTGCCTGTTGCGGTGCTGCGCATCCCTCCCTCTCTGTACTGCTGTCCTCGCTCAGCTTGCCTCCTTCCCATGTTGGGCCAGTGATTTCATCGTCCACTACTTCCTCTTCCTCTTCGGGAAGGATAGCAACTTGCAGGATAACAGGCCGAACTGGATGGACAGATGTCTTTTTCGGCCTTATAAACTATGTTACTATGTTACTTTTTCACTCTGGTCCTCATCCTGACAAGTTGACGTTCAGTGCTGCTGACACTCAAAAACATTTGGGGTGAGGTTCTGATGCTGATCTGACCGTCTAAAACATTAGGGGCGAGTGCCTGCTGCTGAGCTGACCGTGTAAAACATTTGGGGCGAGTGCCTGCTGCTGATCTGACAGTGTAAAACATTAGGGGTGAGGGCGTGCTGCTACTTGCGCTTTACGTACAAGTAAATATATGTTTCCTAACAATATTTCTTGTAAAATTGATGTTATCTTGGTTTTTTTTTGGGTATTTTTGTCATTCCGTAGAAGTGGCGTAATAGTCGGACATCATCGTTAATAGCAGCGACTTCGGTGTCCAAGATGCATCCAGACATTCTCCCCATGCTGTTCCCTAACCATTCCTGTGGTGTTTCCACCATTTTCTGACGTTTCCCTATGCACCAGACACCCTCCCCTCATCCGAGCCTGGTCTTCTCCCATTGACTTCCATTGTACTCGGGTGCTCGGGCGAGCACTCGAGCACCACCTAGTGTTCGGCCAGAGCACCCGAACATTGGGGTGCTCGATCATCACTAAGTATGGCACAATTAATTTCTAATTATGGGCTTATTCACACAACTGTTTTCCTCTTCTTCTGTGCTCTGTTTTTTAAAACAGACACCATATGGATTCATACAAGCCAATGGGGTTATTCACACAACCTTTTTTTATGTGCCCAATCAGTGCATGTCCTATTCTGGTCCCTTTTTCACTCCCATTCAAGACTATACATTTGTCATAAATCTGTTTTTTTGTGGTTGCAAAATCAGATTGTCAAATAGGCTTATAACTGAAGTAAATGGGAGTAGAGGACACCGTCTATCATATCTGTGCCTATTTTAGTAATTTAATTAATAAGGCCTGTTTCAGACGAGTGTGTCCTGCACAGAAATCATTCTCCGTGTGTGAGCATGATCCCCTGTTATGGATACTATGCACACAGTATTATAATGATTTACAGTGATCCCTCAAAATACAATGGCCTCAGGGTACAATATTTTCAGCATACGATGGTCTTTTCTGACCCATCGTAAGTTGAAACTAGACTCAACATACAATGTCTCAGACCTCCACAGCAGCTAGGGTGGCCACTGTCTTCACCCCAGAAAGCCGAACCTCACCGGCCATGTCCTCAAACGTGAAGCCATGCCCCCGGTCCCCATGAAGCCACACCCCTAAACGTGAGGCCACACTCCATGGCTCCGTGAAATAATAAAATATGGCAGCACAACATTTTAAATACAAACAACAGAACTAAGTTATGGGGATCATTCTAAATCAAAGTGGTATTATACCTTCTATACCTGCTAGAAATGAAAAAATAGAAGCTCTTTGTGCACATTTTTGATCAAACGTGTGTTGGGCCCATCTACCAGGCGTCAAGGTGGCTTCTGCAGACGGGTACCTAACGCTAACAGACTGCCTCTCTTGGACTTACCTAAGCCTACAATATTCAGGGCGGTGTAGGAACCAGCTACATTTATACTCTGCTCAGAAGCCCCAGGCAGATGGGCGTTGCTCAGTCTAAAAGAGGCCGCAACCCTCAATATATACTACAAGAAAATTTAGACTAGCAATTCATAGTGCATATCCATAAAGTGAGCATACAGAAATAATAAAATATGGCAGCACAACATTTTACATACAAACAACAGAACTAAGGTATGGGGATCATTCTAAATCAAAGTTGTATTATACCTACTAGAAGGCATGGAGGAGAAGCTGTCTGAGCGTGAGCTACTGAAAGGGTGGATATCCCTGCATCCGTCCAGGCACTGCACCGGACGGAGGACAGGGAGCCAGAAAACCGGACCCATCCAGCCTAAAACCAGACGTCTAGCAGAAGGAACCAGCTTTGCCCGGGTATATTTCATCTATTTCATTTAATGTTTGTGTGTGTGTCATTAAAAGATATCGAGAGTGACCTCTACAGTGTACAGCAGCCTGCCCCTTAACAGTAACATCCACAGCGCCCTCCCCTTTAACTGTGACCTCCAAAGCATCTAGGGTGGCCACTGTCTTCACCCCAGAAAGCTGGACCTCACCGGCCATGCCCCTAAACATGAGGCCACACCCCCTGGCTCCATAAAGATACTGAGGAGAAGCTGTCTGAGTGTGAGCTACTGAAAGGGTGGACATCCCTGCGTCCGTCCAGTCACTGCGCCGGATGGAAGACAGGGAGCCAGAAAACCGGGCTGTCCAGGCTAAAACCAGACGTCTGGCCACCCTACCATCAGCCTGCCCCTAGGGTGGCCAGAGGTCCGGAGGACTGTGCAGTCTGAGCATGAGCTGCAGGGAAAAAGTCACCCTGCATCCCACCTCTGCAGCTGACAGAAGTAGATTTTTACCTTCATTTTTTAAATCCCCGTTAGAGTTGGGGCATGGCTTAGTGGGACCTGGAGGTGGGGCTTTTAAGTCCTTCTTTTGAGGGTGGCCTGAATTACAGGTCGATGCATTGGTAATTTATGAGGAAACACAGTGGGTAGCAGTGGAAGAAAACATCTTTTATTACTACTGAACGGTAAATATGTGAAATTTACATTATATTAGGTAATGATTGATGATGCGTTAGTCTAAAATATAAGTTATATTTATGGTAACCAGAATACCCCTTTAACAGTGTCATCCACAGCGCTCTGCCCCTTTAAAGCAGACCTAAAGCAGTGAACTGGCTAGGTTGTTATGGAAACCTGGTGTGTGTGGAGACTAACTGCCTGTGAGCTTCTATTGGCTGATAAGGGTCATGTGACCAGGATTCTATTGGCTAATGCATTTTTTTGGGAATATCTCAGGAATGGTACGTTCTGGAGAGCTGAGACCCGTTCTAAAACCTTCCCGGACACCTGATGTACCTGTGTGCCAAATTTCGTGATTGTAGCTGCGACGGTGCGGATTCTTTTAGCGGACATACATACATACATATGCACTTAGCTTTATATATTAGATAGATGATATATCATGCTGAAATAATATAAGAAATACAATTATTTCACATTCTTCTTTTCTCTACACAGTGTCCAACTAATATATTTTTGTGACATTACAACACATTGTAACAAGGGATATTTAGAAATATTTAACTTTTTGGGCTTAAATAATGTGCATGTGCTATATTTTCTCAAATCTGTCACCTCGAAAATGCAGTGTAATCTACAGGCAGCACGTTATAGAGCAGGAGGAGCTGAGCAGATTGATATATAGTTTTATAGACAGTGGCGTACACAGATCTCATATGGCCCCCCAATATGTAATTTTTTTTAAAATCATGTGCTAGAAATTTTAATTAAATGCAAACCGTAATAAAAAAAAGTTGCCTTAATCCTCAACCCCTTTATCCGACTTTTATTTTGGAAAAGTGGAACACCATATTCTTGTGTGTATTCAATGTATTTACACCAGCAAAAATCTCCTGCTTCTCTTCTATTACAAAGTTAGCTGACTGCCTACAACTACCACTAGGGGGAGCTCAGTGAATAGGAATTAATACCATGGAAGCTGTTTTAATCTCTTTGTATTGAGCTCCCCCTAGTGGCGTTTGTCTGAAAATGCAGTGTTTACAAGTAGAAGAGAAGAGCAAGTTCCATGTGGGAGAATTTCTTGGACCTTTGTGGTAAAAAATCTATTTTTCCTGAAATGGCGGTAAAAAACAAAAAAAATACATAATCACCTGTCATTTAACCCCATGTTCAATGCTGATCGCAGTATCAGAGTGTCACATTCAGCCTATAAGGGAGTTAATCAGGGATTTAAACACAATATATACATACTCACCTCATCCATTCGATCGCGGAGAGCCCATCGCTGCCATATTAATTGAAGAAAACGCGCCAACTCTCACGCCCACGTCATGACTCTGGATGAGCACGGTGACGTCATCAGTGATGATGTCACTGAGCCCGTCCAGCGTGATGACTTGGTGACTTCACACATCAGCGCATGCGAGCATTGGCGCGTTTTCTTCAATCAACATGCAAAAGGCTCTCTGCAATCGAATGGATGAGGTGAGTATGTATATATTTTGTTTTAACCCCTAATTAACCCCCTGATAAACTGAATGTGACTCTCGGATGCCGCAATCAGCATTGAACATGACATCTGAGGAGTTAAATGACGAATGGTAGGTGCTCCTTGTCATTGCGCCCGCTCCATACAATGTAATGTGATTCATTACAAATCAAATTTCTTGTCAAAGTTTGGCAAAGCAGCCGAATCGAATTTTTGAAAACTTCGCTAATCACTAGTGACCATAGAGTCTATAGCTGCAGCAAGTGAGATTGTTAATTTAGGTTTCTACATCTGTACAGACTCAATAGACTAAGCATACAGTGCACAGGAAATACCTATAGCAACAAGAATAGGAACACGCATGTATGGTAAATTAGCAGTTCCTAGCGCATGTAATGGCCTGTACTTGTTAGGCTGCTTTCACATCACCACTATTATTTCCGTTCTTCTGAAGAAGAACTAATATAACGGAAGGGATATGTGCGGGATTCTGCAAAGAACTGGCAGGAACAGAGCATAACAGATCCCATTGACTATAATAGTATCTGTTAGGTTTCCGTTCGGGGGAAGGTTTTTTTTTACCGTAGAAAAAAGTCCTGCATGTAGGACTTTTCTCTCTGCTATTTTTGACAAATTCCAACTCAGATGTGATAGCAGCCTAAGCTAGATTTGACACAGTTGATATTCTAAAGTTTTAACTCTACATTTGTTTTATTCGCTAAATCTTCCTTTAGCATACACGTCAACCATTTTAAGAACCTCCTTGTGGTACTGGACATGTATTCAGCAGTGCCCTTTCTTAATTGCATAGTGATGGTATCATTGCCCAATCTTATAAAAAGGAATTAACGCTGAGCGACAGCTGACTGTACTTCTAGGGAAGGACAGAGCTCAATGACAGTGGTAAGAGTACTAGGACTTAGGAACTTAGTAGCTTCCTTATATTGGTCTCCATGTATAGAATAAAGGGCACTCATCTCATGTCTCTCTCCACATGGACAGCTGTGATAAAGGAGAAGTTGTTTGGAGCTGCAGTATTGGAGCTGTATGGGAGATGGGAAGAGCTGAGAGAACTCTTGGCTTCCGTATCTTCTATAACAGTTGTAGCCCCTTCAGTCTAACATTTATCACCTATTCAGTGGATTGGATTTCTTTAAGTCCTGTGCCAATTCTTGCTGGTGGAAATACTCCACATACTTCAGTATGTGTGGGGTCAGCCATGGGCAGCATGTGACTACTAAATTAATAAACCATGCTTGTGGCTGGTGGCCATGATTACACAAAGAAATATACAATCAGATGTTCTCTCAATCCAGAGTTACCTGTTCTACTGTTTGCTTATGATGAGTGAGCACATTCCCAAAATCCTTATATTAAAAGGGGTTACTTTACCTGCGTATCTCCAAGGTAAGCAAGCCAAATTCATTAAGGATTTTATATTTTCCAGGGGGTGATGTTTTCAAGTCAATAGGCTGCCCATTCTTGAACCTGTAAAGACAGTCCCAGAAGCACATTAAAGGAAGTACAATAAACTGCTACACATGGTTGTTAGAACCCCCATGTTTTACTTCTCTTGATGGTATGTCCTTATCCTAGGTTTCTGGCTTAAAGGGGAATTTTGACATGATACTGGCATAGATAGGAAGGTGTTCTGATGACATGTGCTCCAGGTGCTTAGTGTAAAAGGGGTCACCAGAAATCCACTCTGGCCTGGCCAGGATATGTAGGGTATCTTTGGTCCTGAGTGAAGGAAAGCCTAGGTACACCTATGTAGGTACTCTTCACAAGTTGTCACCACCAATATCCAGAACAAATGGGTTGTATAGCTTTATAAAGTGATGGAACATCTTAGGAATGTCATCTGTTGTATCAGAGGCTTCCAAATTTCAAGGAGTTGTCCAAAATTAGGGACTTTTTTTCCCAAGAACAACTTTTGATTACCCTGTGTAGGGCAATGTAGCTAAGCCTTATAGACCTGAATAGGATGAGATGCAAAAGTAGACACAGCCCATGGAATTGATGAATTGACTGGAATTGATGAAGAAATTAATTGCACTTGAGTTTCTGTGCAATTAAAGATCCAAAGTTTTAAGCAGAAAATTCATCCACGCATCACATGACATGTAATGTTAAGTGTTAGTACGGCCAGAGGTTAATATCGAATGGTTTGGTCCATCAGACCTTTTTCAGTATAAAAGAGGACCTTTCACCACTCCTGACATGCCTGGAGCATCTATTCTTATGGTTCTATGTTGTGTCATTGCTTTATTATTTCTACTAGAAGTTAGGAATGAATTGCTAGCAGTCTGCAGTAAGGATAAAGAGGGGTGGTGACCAGTTGGGGGTGTGTACCTGCACAGTCTGACACAATGAATGAAGCTATTAAAACAGACATGTCAGGAGAGGTGACAGGTTCTCTTTAAGGCTATGGTGAGATGTACAAAGTCATCTTGGGCCTGCAGTCGTAACTGCAGGAGACATGTAGTATTACGTGAGGCCATTGAAATGAATGGCCATCTGATACAAGGATGGGAAGATGATATCTCCTTTTTCAGGCGCAAGGAAACTCATGCCAGTGGTAATAGAGGAATCTTCTTTTCTTTATTATTTAAATCATATATAACATAAAACGATGCATTTCGAGGGTACTCAAGCCCCCTTCTAACCTGAAGAAGGGGGCTTGAGTACCCTTGAAACGCATCGTTTTATGTTATATGTGATTTAAATAATAAAGAAAAGAAGATTCCTCTATTACCACTGGCATGAGTTTCCTTGCGCCTGAAAAAGGAGATATTGTCTTCCCATTGTAAAACCTTGAAGGATTGGGCATCTGCTTCTACAAGGTCTTCATTCTCCATGGCAGCGGACCCAGCCATTGGTGTGCGAGTCTATATGTGTATATGTCTACAATAGGGTTGTGCTTATTATAGAACAACCCGTTAAGGTGAGCAGCCATTTGTCCTAACCTCACTCTTTTGTTAATTGTATGTACTACACTATTTTGCGTTTCTCTCTCGTGACCAGTTCCTCTGCACACGCCCACTTTTACCAGATCTGATACAAGGATGACTTACATCTGCTAGAATTGTAGCTACTGAAATGGCTCTTTATTTTAACTGATAGAAGGGGGCCCCTCTCTACCATTTCCAAATGCAATAATGAGGCTTATGACTAGTAAGCAAAGTTTTGAAAAATTCGATTTGGCTTCTTCGCCAAACTTCAACAAGAAATTCAATTTGTTAGGAATTACTTTGAAATAAATCATATTCCATTGTATGGAGCGGGAGCAATCATGGGGAACGGCAGTCGCGCTGCCCCCATCATTTAATTCCTCAGATACCGCATTTAACGCTGGCATCTGAGAGTCACATTCAGCCTGTTATGGGGTTTATCAGGGGTTAAAACAAAAAATATATACTCACCTCATCCATTTGATCGCGGAGAGGCCTTTGAGGCAATCTTGATTGAAGAAAAGACACCAATTCTCATGTGCACTGACATGATCACGTCATCATGTCATCACGCTGGTTTGGCGCAATTACGTCATCAGTGATGATGTCATCATGTCAGCATCTGGCGCGAGAATTGGCTTGTTTCTTAAATCAAGATGACTGTGACAGCTTCTCCACGGTCAAATGGATGAGGTGAGTATGTATTTTATTTTTTTTACTGCCATTTCAGGAAAAATTGATTTGTTACCGCAAAGCGCCAAGAAATTTGCATTTGTGGCAAATCAAATTTTTCCTGAAATTGCTTAGGCTACTTTCACACTTGCATTGTTGTTTTCCGGTATTGAGATCCGGCAGATGATCTCAATACCGTAAAAAAACATTTCTGTTTAGCCCTCATGCATTCTGAATGGAAAGAGATCCATTCAGAATGCATCAGGATGTCTTCTGTTCCGGCAGCATTCTGTTTTGTGCAAGCTGCGGTTTTGTGTCCGGTCATAAAAATGAAAAAAACGGATCTGTCACTCATTGACTTTCAATGTATTTAGTGACGGATCCGTTTTTTTCCCGTTTTGATTTGAAACAACCGCATCCTAATGGAACGAATGCATCCTGATGAGCGAAATAAAAACGGATCAGTTTAATTCCGATATTGAGATCCTCTCCCGAATTAACAACACTTTTTCAAGTGTGAAAGTATCCTTACACAGCGGCAGGCAGCAGCAAGTTCCTAAAGAGATTGATTATGGCGATTCCTGTAGCGACTTTGAGAAGGCGGCTCCTCTGTACCTAGAAGACATCTTAGCCATCTGATGCATCTATAATAATAAACCTGGTAGTTTGTTAAATAATCTAAGTTTTTTATATGGAAGCATAGGCTGGTTGTTATGCTTTACTCTCACTATCTATATGTAGTGTAGTCAGTCTACTGTCACTTGTGTAGGGGGTAAGGGACCCATCTTGCTCAGGGGCCCACCGGTGGATTTAACCAGTCCGAACCTGTCTGTGAGTGCTAAATTTAACCAGTTTCTGAACGCCCGTTGACTATAAATGTCTAGGTGGTCGGGATTTATCTCTGAACAGATGTTTTGGAACGTCCATTCAGAGATCGCAGCTGCACACTGATTGTGCAACTGCTGAGGGGATGACCCGTTGTCAGTGACAGCAGGGCACCCCATAGAGAAGACAAGGATGGTTTCTCAGTGTCCCTGCTTTTTAGATCGCTGCATACACAGTGTTGAACGTGTAAGGGGTACAAGTTCGATAGTGGCAAATCCCCTTCAAAACTATATTGACTTGTGCATTCCAATGCCATTACTGTGGCTCTGCTGCCATCTAGGGGCAAAACCTTGCATCTATTTTTGACATTAATTACAGGAAGATTCTAGATGATTCTAGGAAAGTTCTGGCTGAGAGGCAGAGAGGAGAGAGAGCTCAGAGAATAAGGCTGCATAAAGTCATGCAAGCATAATATGAGTTGATCATCTGCTTGGGAAGAGAAGCCTCCAACAAGTGTTCTGTTACTTTTCATGTAAGGGGACTGCAAATACATATACATTGTGCACTGGCTGATAACTAGGAGTGCCATTGTGGTGGATAAAGAACATTGGAATAATCTAGAAAGAGACTGTCACCGTTAATAACTGTTTGAGCTACCAGTTTGCCTGTGTTCCTGTTTATAAAGAGGCTATATTAGGTATCTGTACTGAACCACTTGCTGAAGAAGTTTTTGAGTAAAATAGCCATTTATATCATACTCCATTGTGGTCTTTCTCTCTCTCTCTCTCTCTCAAGCTGGTATGAACCTAAAAGGGATTACTTCTATACTCCTAGCAAACAAGTGCTCTGTTTCAGTTGAGGAAGCTTTGCTTCCTGTTCTGGCCCCAGTGATCATGTGACCACTGGGCCAGGAGACTACAGAAGCTGCCAGGTCTTCCTAGACCTCGATCAGCTGTGCAATGAGCTGTACAGCATTGCATATAACTATGTCAGCACCATTTACAGGATAAATCAGCAGTAAAAAAAATGAAATGTTAAATGTCCCCAAAAGGTCTTGTATGACCTTATGGCGGACACAAAGTGTAAAATAAAAAATAAAAATAAGTCTTTTATAAAAAAAAAAGTTTTAGGTAATTTAAAAACAGTAAAAAAAAGGAAAAATAGACATATTTGGTTTTGCCATGTCTGTGACAACCGACTCTATAAAAATATCACATGATATACCCCATCAGATGAATGCTATAAAAAAATAAATATAAACATGTCAGAACAGCTTTCTTTTTTGGCATCATATCAAGTGATTAGTGTTGAGCGATTCGAAGCATTCAAAGCAGAATTCAATCTGAAGTTTAGGAAAACTTGATTTGCGACGAAGCCGAATTTCCTTGCGCTTCGTGGTAACGAGTTTTTATAAAATGGCTGCCACACATGTTACAAAGTGAAAGTAAGAAGCCCGGGAACCTATATAACCCATAATGCCTTGCAGCTAGCCAATCAGCAGATAGCCATCCCCTGTGATCTCATAGCCCTATTAAAAAGCCTCATCCCGTCTGGTCTCCACCATTTCACTGTGAGCTGAGCATAGGGAGAGATGTGACAAGCGCTTACTGGCTAGGGAGAGTGTTGAAGAAAGCATTTAACTGTACAATATTAGATAGGGAGAGTACAGGGACAGTGTAGGGAGATTGTAGGGAGAATTTTTAGACACTGTAAGGACAGCATAGGGAGACTGCAGGGACAGTGCAGGTTGCGTATAATCACTGTTAGTTTATATATAGAATTACTGTACGTCAGTATTAAATGGCAGTCGAATATATCGCTGTCTTCAACTTGAACTGATGACACATTTGCAGTTAATACAGTTACTGTACACCACAGCCAACATACAGTTGCCTGGGCCCTCCAAAGGAATCAGCAGTGGCATAAATGTTGCTGTATCTGGCTCAAGTAGCAACAGAAGAAGGGTTGGTGGTAGCAGCAGCTGTAGGAAGAGGCCAGAGCTGCCACTGTCATCTAGTGGTCGTGTTTTGACCAACAATCCAGCTATACTAGAATGGTTGAGTTGCTCTTCAACATCATCTCAGGTGACAAAAGATACACACAGCCAGGTATCAGTGGGTTCCTCTGACACCACAGTTGTCATGGCCCAGGGACTTCCTCTGTGCCCTCACCTGTCTTGAACCGGCCTCTTGCTTTTACTGCTCCTTCTGCTAGCCAAGTAATGTATGCCGCTGGGTGTGCTCCGCTTTTCAGCGAGGATGAGCAGTCAGAAGTTACAGGTAAGCACAGACTTGGAGGGGAGGTCAGCTGCACACTCCTCTAGGCATGCAACTAGATAACAGGTGAGAGCACATGTTGAGATAGGTCAGGAACGTGCACTATACTGCCATTTTTTCACAGTCCTGGCAAAGTTGGAGCCTTCAGTACATCATGCCACTACAACTAATGCCTGAGGGTTAGTTTCTGTGTACTCACTTTCCACACGGTTGAAATGTTTTAATTTTCTTGTGGGGTGGGGAGTTTAAATTCGTTTAAGGCACAGACATTTTCTCACAGTCCAGGCAGGCTGAATGCGATCAGTAGACCTGTCCTTGCTGCCAGTGCCCCATCTCGCCACTCTCGCTTGTCTGTCTGCCAACCTACCATCACGTTCTGTTAGGCAGCTGCTGCGGCCTTCATGATGCCACTAATGCCATTTGCCAACCATCACATTCCCTCAAGCCACTTTTAAAAAAAAATCTCATAACACCGTGTGTGTTTAAATGTCATCTGCCCCCGATCTGGGAAAGTATTGGAATATGGAAAATGAGACATGTGCAGATGCAGTGTCTTTTTAAACACATTAAACACTGTATGTTAACACTGTCAAATGTGTGTTTACCCATAGCTATGTATGGCAGTGTCACAGTCATCATTTACTTTTGCTGTCATTGCGTGTCATAGCTTGGGGAGGGTAGAAAAAAATCATATAATAAGAAATCATTAAAAAAAATAAACGAAAAGAGATAGATTTTCCTACAAATTATGAGTCATAGGAGGCTAGAGGGGGTTATGTACTAACTCTCAGGGCAATGGGAGTAACTTCAGTTTGGCCCAAACCAAATTTTTTAAAAAAATTCGCTGAACTGGACCCAAAACAAATCTTGACTTTTTCGCTCATCTCTAAGTCTAACCCCTTCCCGACATGTGCCATATATGTATAAAAAAATAAACATGATAGCTATCTTTGTATCCCAAGATATTCAGTACGGTAAATGGTGTAATGGGGAGAAAAATCTAAATGTCCAATGCACCATTTCTACATCACTTCATCTCCCAAAAATGGAATAAAAAGTGATCAAAAAATCTTATTAGCACCAATATAAACTACAGATTGCACCACAAAAAATGAGCCCTCACATAGCTCCTTAGACTTAAATCTGAGTTTTCAAAAGAAGTTAGCATTATGGCTGTGCTTCTATGTACAATCATAACTGTGACAGAACAGATGCTTTTTGGGCTTCCCTAAAGTTATTTCTTATACCTATTTCAGCTGCACAGCTAGATGCATTTCATTCAGAAGCAGAGAGCATCTCCCTTCTGATAGAACTGTACTGCTGTGACATACTTACCCTTACTTCCCATTATGTTTGTTTTCAGCTTCAGAGTTCACAGAACAGATAAGGAAGGATGACACTTGCAGTCACACAGGAGGGTCCTATAATCTTCAAAAGCTGGGTAGAAGCAGTTATTTTATCAGACTCAGAATCTCACCTAGTTCTGACACCCACCCTTCCCCATTTCCTATGAGCTGTCTTCTGAGTCTATGTTACTAGGGACGGATGTTTCTTGAAAACAGGCAGTGAACTGAAAATTATTATAGGGGCTGCCATCTTGCCTGAGATGCATTTACAAAAAATTGCTTCATGGCAGCTCCATGGGCCATAGACACAATGGACAGGAGGGGACCCTATTGATTAACATGAGAAAGTTTTCTAGGCATGCTCAGTAACCTGTGCAGAGGTCATTGAACGAGGAATGAATAGATAAGGTTTGACAATCACCTATTGTGAATGGTGGATCCTGTCTTATCTACAGAGGTGATATCACTACAAGCGAGATTAGAATGTCAGAAAAGCAAGTAACTGTAGTAACGGATCTGTACAGACAAAGAAGTGGCGCCAATTGTTAGATAGAGTGACCAGTGCAAAAACTGCAGGATTTTTTATTTTAGTTTAAATATAAAGTGACATGGAAATTAAAAATAACATCATCAACAGGTATTAAAACACATGAAAAAGTATATGTGGTATACATGTGGTATCACTGTAGTCGTACTGACCCAGAGAATGAAGCTAAGATGTTAGTTTTACTGCATAGGGAACACCAGAAAAACAAAACACACATGGTGGAATAGCATTTTCTCCCACTTCCAGCTCATTTGGAATTTTTTCCATTTATTTTCCAGTATTTTTTAAATCCACCTTTGGCTTTCAACACTGTCTGAATCCTTCTGGGCATGTTCTCGATCAGATTCAAGTATGTCTCAGCCAAAATCTGTTTCCAGGTCTCTTCTACATGTTCCCAATGTTTGTGCATACTGGTCGACTCACTTGAGTAAGACTACAACTTTTTCTTGAACTCTACCCTCAAGTGTTCAATTAAGTTCAGGTCTGGGGACACTGGGGGCCAATACAGCACCTCTACTTCATCGTCATTGAACCATTTCTTCATCAATCTCGACGTATGCTTCAGGTCATTGTCCAGCTGTAACACTATGATGTTCTTTTCATACGCATAGTACTCGAGTGTACGAAGAAACTCGTCTTATAAGATGCTCATATATAGCTCAGCATTGAGACCACCATCAATCCTGGTCAAGTATCCAACTCCTTTGGTTTTTTAGCTTTTAGATGCCATGATC
Organism: Rhinella marina; assembly: GCA_900303285.1. Lineage (NCBI taxonomy): Eukaryota > Metazoa > Chordata > Amphibia > Anura > Bufonidae > Rhinella > Rhinella marina. Next base: position 123,571 of record ONZH01006052.1, read on the forward strand.
ACACTTGATCATGTCATCTCTAGGCTTTAATGACCACTATCGTTATTATTGCTGGTCGCGGTCATTAGCTGCGGGTTTCTGCTGCATGTGCGTGCGAGCATCATGTTTACCCATCACTCCAGCTCCGTACATGAATGCTTCTGGTAGCGAAAAGGTTAAACACACTGTTAACACCGTCAACCAATAGCTATATATGTCAGTGTCACTCTAACACTGTTTTCTATAGATGTCTTTGCATTAAAAAGCTTAAAAGTGCAGAAGGAGAAAAAAAGAGTGTAATACTTCGCCCAATTGGAGCACTTTTTGATTTGGGTCGCATTTTCTAACCAATTGGTCTACAACTAATTTCTAGAAATATGTAATTTCTACTGTTCTTCTATCCAACAACAATCAAGAAAGTTGCCCTAGTAGGAATGTGTGTCTAAAATAGGAAAAGCAGATTGTCAGCCCCATTGGGGACAAGGACTAATGTATATGATGCCAGTGATATGTAAGAAACATAAATACATAATGCGCCTTACCACTGGACGGTTGGTTTAGGTGTGCCAATCACAGTGCAGACCAACGTGACAGACATTCTTTCCCACACACAATGTGCCCTGAGGGGTATCCAGAACATTGGTGCACGTCTTCCACATAACTCTCTGAATTCTTTAGTCTGTCTGGATTTTATTTCAGCCTACATACAATAAACAGTCATAATATATCAGATTCTAATATGCATTACAATACATGTGTTTCAATTACAAATGTACAAATTACATAAAAATATGTATCGGTTCATAGGTTCAGTGATTGAGACTAAACTTTGAACAGTCTTTTAGACACAAGGCAGATTAAAGGGTTTTTCTGTGGAGACCATACTGATGACCGATCTTCAGGATAGGTTATCAATTTTAGATTGGTGGAAGTCCAACTCCTGGCACCCCAACCAATCAGCTGTTTGGAAAGGCTGCAGTGCTCCAGTGAGCACTGCAGCATCTTCCTAGGTCAATCACACCACGTTCCTTGGTCCCTTTGCTGCTCACTCCCATTCAAATGAATGGAAATGGACTGCTATGCAAAGCACAGACACCAGGGTCAGACTGGCCCACAGGGGAACAGTTGAATCCCCTGGTGGACGCCTGAGCAAGGTGGGCTAGTCCCCCACCCCTTGACATATAAATAGGCTAGCGGTGATGTTATATAGTTCATTGCTTATGTTCATATAATGTATGGGCAGATAGTATATACACGTAGCTTTACAGTGGGCTCCCAGAATGAATTTTAATGGTGGGCCCTAGGCACCCCAGTCTGACGCTGACAACCACTATACAAAGTACGGCTCATCACTTGATATCACCGCGGTATCTTCAAAGAGCTGATCAGCAATAGTGCTGGAGGTCAGAGCCCTAATGATCAGATATTGATGACCTATTCTAAGGGTAGGTCATTAATACTGTACTCCCACAAAATCCCTTTAATCTATGATGGGTCTAAGAGAATTTAAATACCATATATAGCAATGCTGGGCAGAATTGCATTGTTAGCCACAGGCGAATACATGAAGGCCATAAAGGTATTTGAAGTTTCTCAGCCTCTGAATTACAAATCCATGAACTGAATAGAGGACAGGTAGAAAGACATGAAATTCTAGTCCCACTCTTACATTTTGGGTTCATTGTGCCTGACTAGAATGGTTAAGATGGAGATGAAAGTAGATTTTGTACATGGCATTTTTGAACTGCACAGAAACCACAAATCATCTATATACTACTGCTTAAGATACTGTATGACTTGTTTTAATGCTGAATATGTCAAGTTTTCACACAATGGGGGACTTTTATCAAAACTGGTGCTCAGTAAAAATGGCTTAATTGTTCATAGCAACCAATGAGACTGATCCTGTTATTTTTCAAAGGAGCTCTGAAAAAAGCTGGGATCTGCTATGGGCAACAAACTCCTTTTTTCTTGGGACCAGTTTTGATTTTGATATCCCCTTATATATGGATTTTATAGACCAAAATCCAAATGAGCAGATCTGCCTTTGAGAATGGGGTTTTAACGGAACAGAACTGTAGTGGTCTTATTGAATTCCTAGATAATATAGTGTGGGTATTAAGGCTTCAGTAAAATTTAGTAATCCCGTAGCCTACAGGTATGGAGGATGGCCTAAACTTTCTTCTCATTGGATTACCATTAGTGCGTCTGAGGTGCTGAGGTGCAGATAATTCAAAACTGTGTTAATATCTGCTTTACTCTGGCAGTCTTACTCAATTAAAGGGGTTGTCTGACTGGTATTTTTTTAAACAAAGAGTTAGAATGGTTTAAGGATAAAAAAGTAATACCTCACCGTTTCCCTGCTGCTCCCGTTATGATGCTTCCTGGGTCCCACACTGGTTTCTACTTGTTCCTTCTGTTCCACCTGTTCCTTCTTGATATGAAAATGTGACTGCTAAGCAAATAGCAATAACTCTCCTCTTCCAGTGATCCGCTCAGCAGTCACATTGCCAGGAAGTAGAAACCTGCTTTGGGACCTGGGAAGTACACCTGAATGGGATTTGCATGTGCTTGCTGCCAAAACAAACATTCAGACAAACAGAACCGATTTTCAGTTGCAGAAAGCATCTTTAGGTAGCTTATTACCTTATTATTTAGATTATTGCATCTGCTTTTTTCAAAAAACAAAAGAAAAACAGAATTTCTAATTGAGGTTGCCATCATAACTACAGGGAAAATGTTACATATTATTACATTGCAGAGGCTCCTAGTCCAATAAGGGATTATTATTTGCAATAGGCATTTAAGAGTCTAAGCAGAGTACTTACTTTTTCACGCAAGGCTCTACGATCTGCTCTAACACGCAACGATCTGCAAGCTTGAAGTACCTGGATTTCTAACTTCTCCATATTGTTTCTAAAACCAACACGCTTCTGTCCTCTTGTTTCCAGCCACAAATCTGTAGAATTCCACTTTATTCTTTTATCTCTGTGGAAGCATTCATTATTGATCAGTAGCTTCCCATGCTCATATTTAGTTGCACCATATAAAAAGCACATCTGCCTATATACAATTCTATTCTACCGTACATGTAACACATAGTATTTACAGGAGTAGTCAGAACATACCATGTAATACATATTAGCAGTTCAGAGGAATTATTCATAAATCAGGCCTAAGATTAAAATGCACTTCTGGATTGAATATATAACATCCAAGCAATGGTGGCCATTTTCTCCTACATATTTAAGTACTGGGGATGTTGACTCTCTAAGATGGTAGATATCACTACAGCAGAAGGAAAGTCACAGCAAGCACAGCAAGAGTAATTCCATTATTCACACTACAACTTCAGTCATCACTGTGTAAATTTAGTTATACTTGCCAAGTGCTCTATTTTCCTATAGTGCATGTGAACATCCCTTACAGGGCATATGTACAGCAGCATATGGACACTGTCAGAATGGGCTTCACAAGGGCCTACAAGAGGAAATTATTCTCGAGGCCCAACCTCTATATCATCAATAAAGTTTAATATGTTTTGAATCACAGATATAGACCCTAGTAGAAAGTGATTGGCTCCAAAGACAGCCAAATGTTTTTTTTCTCCTGGATCTTTGGGGCCCATTAGAGTATCAGAGCCTGGGCCCACCAGATGATTTTCTGATACTCTGGTGTACTACTCCAACCTTGCATGTGGATTAGATAAGGGTCTGTATTACCAACCTTCAGGCATTCTGCCAAATGGTGCCTTTGTGACTCACCATATTCTCCCTTATAAGCAATATCAGAAGGGTAGAATACTTCCATAGTATGGAATGTTGTTGGAGAAAGACACATTTTTACCACAAATTCATTTGAATCTAACGAGAAAAGGAGGCACATGGAGATAAAGTAAGGAACTGTCTTCTGGGACAATATTAGAATGCTGACTTCTGTATTTCTAATCTTCCTTAGGTTCTGTAGTATATATATATATATATATATATATATATATATATATATATATATATATATATATATTCTGTAGTAATATAATGATTTAAACTTCAAGAAAACAAACTGGATCATTAGTTGTAAATTAATAATCTACCTAAAGGGGTTCTCCCATGACTGATTAAAAAAAAAACATCATATAGCTCATGACAGTCTCTTTCTAACAAAGCTAGAACCAGCCCTGCACCTCACATGGGTCCAGAGATCTCCACATTCATTGCTCTGCTAGATTTGTATCAAGCTGTCAGCTCAGGAGTAGTGTCTTTTCTGCTGTAGCTCAGGGGGCTTGTCTCAGCTCTCCCTGTCACAGCTCAGGAGGCAGTTGAAGGATTAAACTGAACATGTGCAGCCTTCTCAGTGAGCAGGTCAAAGAAATAAGAAAAAATCAAACAGCAGGTGGCGCTGTACATATACATTTTATTGAATAACTCAGTGGCTTTGCTAAATTTATAATTACATGCAATTACAAAAATATTCAGATACAGGTGCTGGTTTGAAAACTGTAGAATATTTTTCATGGGACAACCATGACAACCATAACAAGATAAACCAATGTTTTTAACATATCACAAGAATAACAAAAAATGATGTACTTACAATGTAGATCTCAATGTTTGTTCTGCTCTGGCTATTGAAAAGTCTATGGAGGAAACCGGTATGTCAAGAAGTTCTTCCTCACTGAGAGAGAGATAAAATGTATGTATTATATTATATGTATTACAATATACTGTACATTGTGTTATAACTTGTTGTTTAATATTAATATTAAGATTGTATTAGTCCAAATCTGTGTAACTTAAAGGGTTACTCCGGTTACCATAAATATAACTTATGTTTTAGACTTATTCATCATCAATAATTACCTAATATAATGTAAATTTCACATGTTTACCGTTCAGTAGTTATAAAAGTAGTTTTCTTCCTCTGCTACCCACTGTGTTTCCTTATAAAGTACCATGGCATCGACCTGTAGTTCTGAGCCTTTGTTAGGTCGAGCATGCTCAGTGTGTTGCTATCAATTCTATAGCTAAATGTTAGTGTGCTGCTGATTACTGAGTAGAGGGGGCGTGACTGTTGAGAACTTGGCAGTCAAAAAGGTCCAACTTATAAATCAGGTACAATAGAAAAAGAAGTGCATGGCTGCACATTCACCAGATAGATAGATAGAGAGTCTTGAACTTTTCACAGGGACTGGTATGCACAGTGCTAAAACATAATAAGCGAAACAATGCTTCATAGGGCAGACTTGGAGTAGATGATGGTGCTGTATATGTGCAGTGGCCATGTTTGAGATGGCCCCTAACCTTATTCTGGGCTCCCTGGACACTGTTGAGGTGCTCTCAGGAATGGATGGTAAGGCATGGTACATCTCAATGGGAAATAAGTCCAGCGAGTCAGAGTTTACAGTAAATCAATTTATTTCTTTACTGGACGAACTCAAGTGAAAAACGATACAGACAATGCACTGAGCTGGCTTCTCCAGTCTCCCCTCTGGTAGCAGAAGGTTGTTAGCCAAGGAAGAGCCTGTGTAAAGCTATTCCTCTCTTCCTCAGTAGGCCGGTACTCTAGCCAAAGCGCTGTTGGCCAGAGGCTGTGGCTCAGTCATCCGGCTGGCTCCTTGGTCAAAGCGCTGGAGACCCAGGGTTTGTGACAGAATATCCCCTGGCTTAGCATCTTCTTCTGGTCACATTTGCAGTCTGGCAGAGACTGGCCTGCTAAACACTGGTCCCTATCTGCAGACAACTAGGGGCTCTGGCTGCTGTAGTTTTATACAGATTCTAACTGATCTACAACCTTCTAGTGAAAGGGGTGAAGCTGGCAAAACTTCACTCCTAACAAAAACAATGTTACAGTTCCAGGCTGCCATAGACTTGTATTACACAAAACATTCACTGTGTCTGGCTTTTCCCTCTTAAACTACGCTCTTAATAGTCACTTATGACAGCAGTGGAACATTACTGGCTTCTCAGTGCACATGCTGAAAAGTTTTTAGCAGTGGAACATTACTGGCTTCTCAGTGAACATGCTGAAAAGTTTTTAGTTTTTGAACTGGCTGTGCATTAACCCTATCCACAATTCAGTACAAATACAGTGCAAATGAACATAAAATATCATATAAAATGAAATTCAAAAGCATAAGTGCAAATATCGGTATAAATCACAGTGCAAGTTATATGATATGATGGCTTTGCATAGCAGTAATAGGGGCAAATGTCCAAAACCTTCATCCTGGGCTACCGAACACAGACATCTCCATCCATCAACCAGACCGGAAGCCTGGTAAAGGACATCAGCGAAAGCAGGATTTTAGAAGGAAGAGCATCACGTGACCGGTTTCCCGAACAGCTTTGTATATTTGAAACTTTCTTCCACAGGCAAGATAGGAGTAATTAAGGTTGGTTTGCAGGGGCCTGCTGGGTCATATAAAACCCCTTTAAGACTCATTCCTGTCAGTTTAAGACAGATTCCTGTGGGGCGATTATATGGTATTCATCTTTTTCTCACCATGGTTTAGTCAGTAATACTTTAAAATCATTCTGCTCTTGTAGTAGAAATTAGCTTTCTATGCACTGACATCCTGTGAGCATTGCTGGCGTTCAGCCAATCTTTTATTGAGAGATTTAGTATATGTTGAGCTATTTAAAGGAGTTTATCATAGTATAGGTGGTAAATGTTTGGGTAAAGGGTGTATTAGACACCCTGATGTTGGGAGGAAAGTATTTGACACCCCCGATGTTGGGAGGAAAGTATTAGACACCCCCGATGTTGGGAGGAAAGTGTTCCCTCCTGGCAATCATCTCATAGCTAGCTGAGGACACCACTGCTATTACATGCAGCGATATCCTCTGTGGCATGGGGAGGAGCGAGCGCTATGCCATCGCTCGTCCCCATTCAGGGCACCAGTATGCCGGTGGAAGATTGCTATTACACAGCGTAAAAATCACAATTGCGCGACGAACAAGCATTTGGTCATTCATCTGGTATTTGGAGGCATTATTAGACTGCCAGATGATCACTAATGAGTGTGCTTGGGAACGCTTGTTAGCGATCAGCTGACATGAAATCTGGCAGTCTAATACACCCTTAACACAGCTGGCATGGACTCACTTTGCCACTGAATGGATTTGCCTTAGAGCTAATTCTGAGGTGTTTTAAAGCGGATCCCCTGGTTTTCACCCTTCCACTCCCGTACAGGGATCTGGACTTTGTTGCTGGGGCCACCAGGTCGATACCTCTAGGAGTAGTCTCCATTCAGAGGCTACTGATCCAAGTAGGTGAGACACCAGTGTGTGGCACCAAGGTGACAGACAAAAGTGTGGTCATGGGGCAAGCTAAGTTTAGAACAGGCAGACTTTATGCAATATGATAAATGGGCAATAGGTCAGTGCATGCAGCACAGGGTCAATATGGTAAACAGGCAATGATCGGACATGGCAAGTCAGAACATACGATTGCACACCTTTGCAAGACTAGACAAGCAAGGAACCTTCTGCTCAAGCAACTTCCTATAGAGGAAGGTGTCCTATATTCCCCTGGGAGTACTGACATTGACTTGGGACAGATTAGTCTGTGTACATGCTGGCACTTGAAGAGCTGGAAGAGCATGCACATGCATCCTAAGGGAAGCATGGAAGGCCACCACCATCCTGCACCATGGAGGAGCAGGGACAGTTAGTATAATGGCAGTAGTTCCCATGGGGAGAGATGAGATGCAGGCAGGCATGGATCACTGGCATCATAGTTTGACCACTGAGGGATACATCTGTACCATTCCATTCGTTAACATGGGAGTCATCTACTCCACCTCACCCCTACAACTTTAAATAAAGCAGATGAATGCATGCTGCCAATCCTTTCTGACTTAGTGACAGAAACATGCAAAATCATGTTTTTGGTGTACCTGAGGCACTTTGTCTCAAGATAAGATTATTTTATTTTGTAAAATGTATATATAATGTATATCAAATAATATAAGGCAATGTAACGTCATATAATATTGCTGATGCACACCCGTATGAGCAAACGCTGGTACATACTATTTCTTTTAGGACTGTCATAGTTTTTCACATACATTGGATAGATAATATAAGACATTTTCCTTCAAGGACCAATAAATCTGTTTTAATGAGGACAGTTTTTCCATGCCAAAAGGGATTAAAGCCTATGTAATTCTATCATGGTATGCAAACATTTTTAGATACTTGGCATTACATCTACATTCTAGAGCAGTACACAGAGGACAAGAAGAGTGACAGGTGATGATTAAAACTAACATTTTGTGAACAGTATTGACCTCACAACTGCTTGGAAAATGCAAACAAAACTGGGAATACATTTGGTAGAACTGACTATACATACAGAATAAACCACGGACATCATTAAGTAATGTGGAGTTAGAAACAGCACCACTCTTGTCCATAGGCTTTGCCTAGTATTGTGACTCCACTCTATAACCCCTTGAATACTTACTGTTGCAAAGTTAGAAGTTCGAGAGTGACTTTCAATCATTTATCTTTTCTAATGCTGTGCTTAAATGGTTATTGTCATTTCATACAACATAAATCGATATTACAGGCGAATATACAGTAACAAACTTTGTAATATATCTTATCAGAGAAAAATGCCTTGTTCTTCATTTATCCGCTATTTCTAGCTCCATAGACATAAATATTAAAAAAAGTTACGGTCTTCAGAATATGGCAATGAAAATACATTTTCCAAAGGTTTTACTTTTTTAAAAGTATTAAAACATAAGAAAAAACAATAAGAATTTGGTATCATTATAATCATACTGACGCAAACTGAAGTTAACATGTCAGTTTTAAGGGTGTATTAGACTGCCATATTTTCTAGCTAAGGAACTTTCCTATTAGCAATCATCTGACAGTCTAATACTGCCTCCAAATGCCTGATGATCGTTCATCGGGCAATTGTGATTTTTAAGCATACTTAAAAATCACAATGGTGAGTGTGCTGTGTAATAGCGATCTGCCACCACCACACCGCTGCCCTGCATGGGGATGAGTCATGGCATAGTAATCACTTGTCCCCATGCCACAGAGGATATCGCTTCCCTCCCGACAATTGCCTGCAGCATCCAGGTGTCTAATACAACCTTTACTGCATAGGGAACACTGTAAAAACGAAACCCATAAAACAATGGCACAATAGCATTTTCTTTCCAATTCCACCCCATTTAGGTTTTTTTCCAGCTTCCCACTATATCATATAAAATATAAGTAAATAAGTGGAGCCGTTAGAAAGTACAACTTGTCCTGCAACTTGGCTATATGAACAGAAAAATAAATACCCATGGCTCCTGAAAAACAGAGGGAAAAAAAAGAAAATGAAAAAAGAAAACAAAAATTGCTGCATCAGGAAGGGTTTACAAGCAGTTGTTTGGTTGAAATACTTTTTTGAACACTCTGTTAGGGAATTCAGAGTTAGTAGAGAGAAATTGCCTGTTAAGGATTTTATTTATTAGCCAGTGTGAAAATTGACTATACAGGAGTTACATCCATGGCCTGCAAATATAGCCCGTGGTGGTGCCATAGTGGAATTTTCTACTTGTTGCTGGATTCTCTCACTGATTACAGTAAGATCCCAGCCAGCAGCAAACACTCAGTGTTCAGCTTTTTATCAAGATTTGCTGTACCAGACAAACTCCTCTAACGTCTCTAAATGAAGCCTAAGTCCTCTTTCACACGTTAGTAAATCATGGCTGTGTGCTGTCCATAGATAGCACATGTACCCATTGACTTTAGTGTGTATTCTTACATCAGTGCCTTTCCACAGATCGTATCACCCTGGTGACACCACAGAAGCATGCCCTATTATGGTCCATGAATACAGATTCCCCATGCACATTATAGTCTGTAGGTCCATAAAAAAAAACACACTCAACATGGATGCTATCTGTATCTGGTCTTGTGATTTTCACTGATCGTTGCTAGGAGATGCTCTATAAACTAATTTTCATCCTAGCAGTGTCCATGGAATACAGATAACACACGGAGGGCAAAAACCAGACACAGATTCTTCAAGAACATCTTCATGAATGAACCACTTATCACATATATCATCATGGACACTTTTATATCTTGATAGGCCTCCCAATGAAGCCCAAGAGCCTTTAAAATGTACTAAAAGTGTATGTTACAAAATGATGTACTGTTGCTAGAAGGGTCACCTGGAAATAAGGTATCACAGGGTATCATGATGCTGGGACCCCTGGTTCCTAATGCCAGGTCCACCTTTAGGGGTATAGTCCCAGACAGCGACTGCAACGTGGCTGAGAAACCCACTCACAATAAAACGTATTTTATGCAACCCTTAATTAATATAATACAAGTGTGCAAAGAACTGGGTGTACCTGCTTAATGATAGACTGACCTTGTTCTAAACTTTTTCTTGGTAGTTGCTGTTTCCATTTGAAGTTTACGCTTGTTTTGCTCAGACTCCTCTTCTTCCCTGTGGACATACCTAATCGTCTTCTCCATCTCAGAAACAGACTTCTGAATATAGCTAAAAAACAAGAAGACTGTCAGCGTATAGCCATATAACTGTTACTGCTATCAGGTCCATGTGTTCCTCAGAAGTAGAGTCATCACACAGCAAACATCTGCATTTTGCTAAAAGTATGATTTATTATTAAAAAAATATATGCATTAGTCAGTATTTGACGTGCAAACAATTGTATAATTGCAGATCCAACAATGACTGACTGTATCGACATGTTTGACCATAAATTGTCTTTGAATTGCCATTACTAAATCATTTATTACTCCTTGGCTGGCTGCTAGGTGTGTTTTATGCCTCACACCCACTGGATGAGGCTTGACACTAATAATAGTGAGAGATGCCAATATGTCTGTCAGCATATAAGGGCAGATGCTAAATGATTTATTATAACTGGGTCAAACAGAGATGTGACCATTAATGAATATTCATAATGATCCTTTTTAAGATACACAGAAGTAATTAAAGAATATCAATGGATGATACACAGAAGTATATGACAATAGTAATCATAAGTGATAGCCAGCCTGGCTTTACCAAGGACAGAAGTTGTCAGACTAACCTGATTTGTTTTTATGAAGAGATGAGTAGAAGTCTGTAAGGTGGGGTAGCTGTGGATATATTGGACTTTGCAAAGGTGTTTGAGACTATCTTTAATAATTGGTAAAATAGGGTCTATAGTTTGCAACTGGACTGTAAACTGGATCAAGGATCGTATCCGGAGATTGCTGATAAATGATTCTTACGGTGTCTTTACACATGTTAATAACTGGGCGGATTATCAGGAAAGGAACAAACGTTTGTATTAACACCCGTTCCTGATAACTGGTCTGTGTGAAGATGTGGCCGATCACCGGATGATGCTCGTTTATTGGGTGAAAGTATTGTTGTTACAGACACCAAAACCATTGTTTCTGGGCAGCAGATTGTTCTGTGTAAACAGAGATCTGCCGACCATAAACTAAGAATCTATTTAGGGAGAAGTGATCACTGTAGCCATCACTTGTCCTCATACAGTGGAGGTAATTGCTGCATGTAAAAGCAGCTCTCACCTCCTCTAACAAGAAGGCAGTTGTCAGGAATGAATGCTTTGTAACATCGTTCAGTGTAAAGGGGCCTTTACTCTCAATGATGCCAAGTTAGAAACAAACTCCAAGGTTTGGTGCTGGATCCACTATTTTCTAACTTATTTATTAGTTATAAAGAATGGGATTAATAGTTTCAATTTATGTACACTACATAAAGCTTCTATTGATTTTTGTTAATGTGGATTTGGTCACTTAATCATTAATGGGGTATTCCCATGTTAGACATTTATGGCATTTCCAGTGGATATGTCATATATATTTGATAGATGTGGGTCCCACCTATGGGACCTGCAGCCATCTCTGGAACAGGGGAGTAGTAGGAGAGGACTGGATTGGTGGTCATGCATGTGCACAGTTCCCTCCATTTATGAAAGTCATGGAAACAGCCCAGCACGGTTTGCAGAATGGGGTTTTGGGAAGGTAGGTGGAGACTCAGCAGTGGGATATGCACTTACGTGTAACAACCGTTTCACTAATGACATTAGAAGGAATGAAAAAGAGTATAAGGGTACGAACACACGGTCAGGTTTCTGCTGCTGTTTTGGAAGCCAAGACCAGAATTGAATTTAAGAGAAGTTGTATGTGTCCTTTATACGTTCTCTCCTTTTCTGATCCACTCCTGATTTTGGCTTCCAAAGCAGCATTAAAAAACCAGACTGTGTGGCCATACAAATTCCCTATAATTGGGGATCCGATTCTAATTATAATCTAATTATAGTCACATCCACTGAGTGTTGTTAGGGTAAAATTTTCTGCCTAATTTCTCTTATATGTGAATACTAAGAAAGGTTAACAAGTCAACATTCAATTTTACAGTACTTTCTTCTACCGATAGTTCTATGCATATCAAGTAATAATTAAACATGATTGTCTATCCATTCAGTGTGATTGCCAACTGTCTCCTACATCTTATGTGTTAAATGCTTGGTGCCTATTTCATAATCCTTAGTATGAAATACAATTAAATCTGTCTGTGGAATATGGTTTTTAGCTTTTTTTATGGTTTTGGTATGGTTTTTAGCTTTTTTTGCTTACTAGGTGGAATTAAGTTTGGTATATTACTTGGAATGAATGGTTTCTTACCTGATCGATAAAGAGAGGCCTTTTCTGTGTGATCCCTAATGTTTTATGTGTTTCCATTTTCCCCTATTGAATTGCCTGTAGCATGAATCTACATTTGTAATGTTCTCCTAATAGATTCTTACATCCAGTAAGCACCACTACAAAATACTAGCTACTTGTATTCCTTAGCTTGTTTCTATGTTTGTGTCTTTCAGTTTATGTCTACATATTAACATATTCCCCACAGTTTAATGAACTATTTAATATTTTCTAGATCCTTAGAATTATCACTATAAAGAGACAATATACGGATGTAAGTATAAACCAAAAAATAAATAAAACTAAAATAATATTCAAAAGTGATTACTCACGATTATTGCTGTGGCTGTTCAAGAATGTGTTGCTCAGAAAGAAACACCACAGTCCCCTATCTCGGCTGGTGACATCAGAGGGGCTCTTAAAAAAAGGGGCTGATTATAAGCAATATAAAAATAGCTGCTCTTTGAGAGATGAACCTTGTAAACTATGATCCCAAACAATCTCTGGTTTAATTTCAACAAAAGTCTCAGTACGTAGTGCATCTTCTATTTTGTACCAGGATGAGAGAATACACTATGGGTATATAAATATACTAGGGATTAAGATGGATTTAAGAAAGGCCATTGGGAGGGAGTTGGATTAAGTTCTGAACACTGACATTTAAAAAGAACAAAGATGAAACTATCTCATTTAATTAAAGTTATGGTTGAACCTCAAAATGTTCTCTAATAACTCCCAGCTATTTAAACAGCTGTATATAGATGCATAGTATGTCACCATGATATGTTACTCTACAACTATGTACGTATACTAAGGCACATACATTTATTTAGTTTATTCCATTGTTAGAGATGTTATCTGGGAATTTGATATTGATGACCTATCTTCAGGCACTGTTTAAAGAGGCCGCTAATCTCACCAGAACTCCAGTCAGTGCACACTTGAATGGTACTGAGCTGTGCCTAAGCCACATGACCAATATATGGTGATGTCACTAGCCTAGGAAGAGACTTAAAGGCTATGTACACCTTCGGAGGCTATTTTTTATGATTGCATTTTACTTATTTTTTTGCTAGAAATCATTGTTTCAGTTGGTCTTTATTAAGAATATTGAGCTGTTCTGTCACAAAAGGTTAACTGTTTTTCTAGCTGTGTGACTGGTACTTTTACTTTGTGGTGGTCATCTAATAAACCTTATAATGAGCTATAATCGGTGTTTAGGAGGTCAGAGATAAGGAGTCCATAAGCCCCTGGTCTGACGGAAAAGACAGAAAATACAAAGAGTGCTACTAGAGCACCTCCGCTCTGTACAGAAAAAAGGACACCATATTTTTAATAAAGACCGAATTAAAAAAATTTTTTTAGCTCAAAATGAGTATGATGCAATAAAAAAAAATGCCCCCAAAGGGTGTACATAGCTCTTAAATGCTAAACCCTCGGGATCCCCGCTGATCACATATTGATGATCTATCCTAAAGATAGGTCATCAATATCAGATTCCCAGATAACCCTTTTATGTAAAAAACAAACACCCCAGAATATAATGTTGAATGCAAGGGTGAGTGACAGAGATTAACCCTTTAAGGGGTTGCCCCAAGGATAGACCATCACCATCTGTTGAGCAGTGGTCCAACATACCTGCTGATCAGTTGGTCTGCTGTAGCTCCATCACTGCTGAAGTCTACACCAGAAATACATAGCTCTGTCAGTTGAGCAGTGGACAGAGCTGGTTACTACAGCACTGCTCCCATGTTCAGCCCTTTGGTGAAGTCAAGAACTGCACTTGAGGCTTCCACGAAAAGTCATATGGATTGCCTTTAGTTTAGCACCTATATTTTTGCATAGAAGGTACAATACTTTCATCTAAGAGATGGATTTCAAAGCTTTCATGATGCTTTGCAGTTAACACTTATGAGCACTCAGCTATGCAGCTGTTACTACTCTAGGCTTGTCTTTCTTTCAGACCGTAAGACAAGATGTAGATTTTTGACAGCTGCTATTGGCATGTTAGTTTTCACAGATCTACTTTCTTTGTTCCTACTTTTCTCTCAGTTCTCCCTGGCAGCAAGTCAAGGTGAAACAACTTACCCGTTGTCATTGCTCTCACTATGCTTGGTATTGTCTCATTGGTTTCAGCCTGATTTGTAGGGCTTCCACTGATTGAGATTATTTACTCAGCTGTTTCTGTATCATCCTTTCACTATAATAAACAAAACAATAGCTTATCCCAGGGAGACCAGCTACAAAAAAAACACCATGGAGCCTCATTTAAGAGTCTCAACCAGGGCTGTGGAGTCGGAGTCGTGGAGTCGGAGTCGGTCACCATTTTGGTGGAGTCGGAGTCAGAGTCGGTATAAAATGGACCGACTCCGACTCCTAAAATATATAATGAATTAGTACATTTAATTCAGTGCAATAAGTGCTGAATATATTTTATAAGAATTTGTGAAAATTATGAAATGTCCTATAAATGTCTGTTCTATTCCTGATCTAAGGATTTAGGCTTTTAGTTGAGATGACTGTGTACTGCCCTTTATGTCCAGTGCATGTTCTCTCTGTATGCTTTATGTTTCCTCTGAGCTCATGTTTGGAGAGGTTAGCTGCTCACATGGCTTCTATCTGCTGCTGATGTAAAACACCTAGGCCCTTATGTATGAAAACTGTCTAGGTGTAGAAGTTTCTTTGTTGCCCATAGCAACCAATCAGAGCTCCCCTTTCATTTCATATAGTGCTCTGGATAAATGAAAGGGGAGCTCTGATTGGTTGCTATGGGCAACAAAAAAAGTCTTAGACCTAGACAGTTTTCATACATCAGGCCCAGAGGCGTAGCTACTGGGGGGGGGGGCAGGGGAGGCGATGCTCTGGGCCCAATACCTCTGGGGGGGCCCAGCAGGGATGGCCTTAGTACAATCAGGCGAATACAAGTGAGCGCTTCCATTATGGAGTCTGATGGGGGCACATTAAGCCGATCTGAGGTCTGATGGGGGCACATTCTGATGATCTGAGGTCTGATGGGGGCACATTCTGCTGATCTGAGGTCTGATGGGGGAACATTCTGCTGATCTGAGGTCTGATGGGGGCACATTAAGCCTATCTGAGGTCTTATGGGGGCACATTAAGCCTATCTGAGGTCTGATGGGGGCACATTAAGCCGATCTGAGGTCTGATGGGGGCACAATACGCTGATCTGAGGTCTGATGGGGGCACATTAAGCCTATCTGAGGTCTGATGGGGGCAGATTAAGCCGATCTGAGGTCTGATGGGGAACATTCTGCTGATCTGAGGTCTGATGGGGGCACATTCTGTTGATCTGAGGTCTGATGGGGGTACATTCTTCTGATCCGAGGTCTGATGGGGGCACAATACGCTAATCTGAGGTCTGATGGGGACACATTCTGCTGATCTGAGGTCTGATGGGGCACATTCTGCTGATCTGAGGTCTGATGGGGGCACAATACGCTGATCTGAAGTCTGATGGGGGCACATTAAGCCGATCTGAGGTCTGATGGGGGCAAGGGACTGTTAGTTTAGTGATGTAAAAGCTGGGGACAGATTTCCTTTAACATAGGAGTCCCCTTTTTTACTCCTATTAATCCTATATTTTACTGCATTATGTGGTAGAGTATTTAGAGTAGGGTATGTAGAAAGTCTATTGTACTCTACTTAACAGCATAGATGATGTAGCAGTTTATATAGTCATCTTGCTAATACAGTATTATAACCACAACTAGTAGTATGTGCCTGTGAAGTTGGGGAGTCAGGGGAAATTGAGGAGTCGGAGTCGGGGCTTTGGCTTACCAACTCCACAGCCCTGGTCTCAACACAGCTATCCAAAGTGCAAAGCTCCCTGGGAAACAGTAATATGCAAAATAACTGTTGAGTCCCAGTTATGGGTCTTCAACACAGTGAAAGCCAGATATCCCTCAAAGGAAGAAAAATCAAGCAAAGGGGTGTCCCCATTACAGAGATCACCAAATCCACTATATTAAGTGGCCCCTATGTCAAGATCCCACTCTTTCACAAGCTTTAAAGGGTTATTCTCATCTCAGACAATGGGGGCATATCGCTAGGATATGCCCCCATTGTCTTATAGGTGCAGGTCCCACCGCTGGGACCTGTACCTATATCGAGAATGGAACCCCCAAAGTGAAGGATGGGGCACTGCGCATGCGCAGCCACCCTCCATTCATTCAGCCGCACCGATAAGACAATGGGGGCATATCCTAGCCATATGCCCCCATTGTCTAAGATAGAAATACCCCTTTAAGGATGTGACGGGGAAGACCTAAGCCAGTTATCCATCCACAGCTGTTTCGGGGTATTGCCCCCTCATCAGTGTGGAGTAGGATTCTGGCTAACCGGGAGCAATGCCTGGGAGACTACTCAAACGAAACAATAGTTGATCTCAGGGAGACCAGCTACAAAAAACACCATGGAGCCTGGCTTAGGTCTTCCCTGTCACATCCTTAAAGGGGTATTCCCATCTTTCCCATCCTATTCCCATCCTTAAAGCTTGTAAAAGAGCAGGATCTTGATATAGGGGCCACTTAATATGGTGGATTTGGTGATCTCTGTAATGGGAAAACCCCTTTGCTTGGTTTTCCTTCCTTTGAGGGATATCTGGCTTTCACTGTGTTGAAGACCCATAACTGGAGCTCCACGGTTATTTTGCATATTCCCTTCACTATCATGGTGAGTATCATTTATACATGCCTGCATCTCTCTCAGAACAGGATTGATCACACCTGGTTTATGGAACTGCCAGGATTCAAAAGGTCAGGCCCTATCCAATCAGAAATACTCTATATGGCTCAGCCGATTGATACATGTCTGTAGTGGTTAAACCTCTAAACAATTAAAAAATCCCTAAAGTCTAACAGCATTTTGTTGTTCCCAGCTTTAAAATGTTTTTTTTTTTAATCTCAAAAAAACAGGTTCAGAGTAGCTTAAAGGAAATGTGTCATCAGAAAATTACCTATTGTTTAAACCATGTTTTTATGTTTAACATTTTTAAAGTATTTTTGGTGGTTATTATTAATTTTCCACATCAACATCTATATTTAAACAAAAACCATAAAATATTGCAGTTTTCCCGTTGGCTATAATAGTAGGCACCACTAATTGGTCTGTACAGAACATTTTACTGCAGTTACCTGCTTATCTATACACAGAGGTGATATCATTACAGGCAGGATTAGAATGACAGATAAGACAGGATCCACCATTCACAATAAGCACAATGACCTCTGCACAGGTCACAGAGCATGCCTAGAAAACTCTCCTATAGAAGTCTACTAGATCTCCTCCTGACCATTGTGTGTATTGGCCAAGTGGCTGCCTAGCAATATTCTTAGTGCTTTTTAAATGCTGTTAAGAAGATCACAGGCAAGATGGCCGCCCCCATATTCATGTTCAGGAAATAGAATAAATAAGTCTTCAATCAGAAAATAAAAAGAGATTAGAAGAAAAGGATATGTGTTACTAACTGGTTTTAACTTGCAGAAAAAAAAGTTGGTGACATATTTCATTTAAAATCGTAAAAGAACCAGTAGCCACCTTACCAATCCCCTACTTCTGCCTTTCTGATGCCGCATAGGTCTCTGCTACTCTCTTGACACACAGGAAATGCCTGGAAATGGAGTGTGCCATGGTGGCTGTGTCCTGTCTTACTCTTAGAAGAGTGGAACAAACAAAAGAAGTGGCTGGCCCTATATAAATGAGTCAGGCAGAGAGAAAAATATGCACGCCACTTCTTTACATAGTGGATTTTAACGCTGTCAAAATCCGCTACGTTCTCGGTAACAGATGTAGCCGCAGTTGTTCAATTTGAGTGCCGTGGACCTGCTTGCGGCATATCTCCACTGAATAGAGCTAAACCATGAGGGGACAGCAACCAATATTACAGCTATAGCACCAAGAAAGGACATTTCCCTTATTGGTGCGGTCTTTAAACTACTGGAGGTGTTCAAGTCAAAATTTCGCTGACAAATTCCGCCATGTGAACGGTCCTAAACTGTTGCCATTTGAACCAAAAATAGTGTATATATATGAACTCTTTCAGAAGACACCAAAATGGATAACAGTCCACATATCAGATCTCCTCAGACAAGTTTTTCCCATTCGTTCAACATATACAAAAAACGTATATGTTAAACGGATGTCTCAGACTGATGCCATACAGTGGCATTCATTCACTATAGAGTTCCATTGTAAAAAAAAAAAAAAAAAGTATACTTTTTTACTGGAATGTGCAGGATACAAGAACGTGGTGTGCTGCGTTTGTCTATTTCTAGGTCTGTTTACAGACCCCAGACCAGACTCCCTCCTGTTTACAGACAACAGAACAGACTCTCATCTGTTTACAGAGCAAGACCAACTTTCCATCTGTTTAAAGACCCCAACCAGACTCCCTCTTGTTTACAGACTCAAGATCAGATCCCAAAGTACCCTTTACAGACCTCAGAACAGGCATTATGCTATTAACCTTTCTCTGTTCCTGTGCTTCCTTCCACTCACAGTCAGGATGTTAGCAGGAACTGACATAGGTGGGTATTTCAGACACCACAAGATTTGTTAGCTCTTGTAGCTCTTATAGAGTTATAAGTACTCTTTACAGTCCTCAGACCAGTTATTTTCCTTTCTCTGTTTCTTCGCATCCTTCCACTTCCACCCGTCAGGATGTTAGCAGTAACTGGGAGAAGTGGGTATGTGGGCCATTGCACGATTTGTTGGCTCTTCCGGGAGTCCCTTAGACATTCTGGGAGAGTTATAAGTACTCTTTACAGTCCTCAGACCAGTTATTTTCCTTTCTCTGATCCTGCGCATCCTTCAACTTGATGTCAGGATGTTAGCAGGAACTGGGAGAAGTGGGTATGTGGGCCATCGCAAGATTTGTTGGCTCTTCCGGGAGACAGACATTCTGGGAGAGCAATGTAGAAGAAAGGGCCCAGCACTCAAGTCTTGCAGTATATTTATTGTTTATTCAAACTTCATAGCAAGTACAATCTCTTTGCAGGACGTATTTCAATCCACCCATAATATTTTTGAACTGCATAAACAAACAATATGCTAATATCACATATATTGAATTCTACTTTAGGCTTGATTCAGGTGACCATTCCGATTTGTATCTGCAAAACATGGACATATTTGGATGTCTGTATGATGTCTGGATGTGTCCCTTTTTTCGCAGAGCCATTCATTTGAATGAATGAGTCTTGGAAAATGGACAACAATGGTGTGTGCTAAAAAACTGAATGTGAATTGCGCTAGTGTGAATTGCACTGTTTATTTTAATGGGTCTATGTGCTATGTGCGTGCAGTCCAGTTAGCAATCATATGGAAATTACCACCATCTAAAATAGGCCTTACGGTTTGAGAAGTGCTGCTCTGGAGAACTATATTTTGAAAGTGTAAATAATGGTAACATAGTGAATGAGGCAGCCCTGCATACTGCAATAGAGTCTGTCACCAAGATACTCTGTAGATAGCAGGCACATGCTAGAATTTCATTGCTGGTGACAGTGTGGTATAGCAGGTGAAAGGGATTATCACACATACCAGTATCGCCTGCCAAATTATTCTATGAGCTCAGACCTGGAATTTATTGTAGAATAAACTATGCAGCTATTAAGCCATATTTTAACATTTTACAATGTACCCATGAATGCTTCCTTCCCTTTACTACACTGTATAAGACATATCACTCGTTAGATGTTTTATATACTGAATATTGTTCATCATGCCAATAACCTTAAAGAGGTTGTCTTATCTGGAACAGTTATGGTATGTCACTAGGATACGCCATAAATGTCAGATAGGAGTGGGTTCCCCCTCTGGTACCTGCTCCTTTCTCAAGGACAGGGATACTGAAGTGAAGGAAAACACTCCGTTCACTGATATGGAAATTCCGAAAATAGCTGAGCAAGCATGGTTTGCTGGAGAGCAAGCCACACAAGCATGGTCACCTTTCCATTCACTACTGTGGGACTGGTGGAAATAGCCAAGCCAGTACTCAAGTAGTTTTGGTACTTCTGTAATAGTGAATGGAGGGTGGCTGTACAGGCACGGTGTGCTCTCCCTTTACTTAGTATGGCCAATAGAAATAGGAGCAGGACCAAACTTATCTGACATTTATGGCACATCCTAGTGACAGTGGCGTACATAGAGAAGTAAGGGCCCCATAGCAAAGATCAAACCAGGCCCCCCACACAGGACAGAAGGGTTTCTGCTTAAACCCTTTTCAATGACCTTAGGGCCATTTTTCCACTGCCTCATTAGCTAAAAGTTGTTCCTTTAAATGGTAGAGTCCTGACCAAGTTTTCACCTCCAGTAGAAGAAGAGATAATCCCAACTAAGACTGGTCCCCCTCTTGCCCTGGGCCCATAGCACTTGCATGGTCTGCCACTGTGGTAGTGACACCCCTGCCTAGTGATATGCTACAAATTTTGAGATGGGAAAAGCCTTTAAAGAGCCAGGGCAGGAAACAGAATACATGGGATATATAAAAAAAAATATTTAGAAAATCATCAACACCCTTTTTTGTAAAAAAAAAAAAAAAAGTTGTATACGGGGGTTGTCTTACAGTAGATAGCTCAGCTCCTCTTGCTTTATAACGTGGCTTGCTGATCAGAGACCACTTTCAATGTGTCAGGTTCCCTTTTAAAACTAGTTGCAAGCATATATCCTACAGCTTGTAAGATAAAGAAAAGTATCACTTTTTGTTTGCCTTCTTACCTGGTGAAAGGAAACCTTAATTACTTGCAAAAAAACACCCTACTACTTATAAAGTATGTCTCCAATCTTGACTGGTCCTTTTTTATGTATTTATTTAGTTCTCAAGAATTATAAGGGTCACAGAACTTCTGTATATTTCAGGTTTTCTTTTCTATTCTTTACATGCATATAGAACAACAATATTATAACTATCATATTAAATGTTATCCAATCACAGTAGTTATTTAAAGGGTTAATCCAGCAATTTTACATTTACTTCATATACAGTATGACATGACGGTGGTTTAAGGGGTTTTCCTAGAGTATAATATTGATGACCTATCCTAAGGATAATGTCCAAGTAGCAAAGGTACCACACACCTTGTAATTCAAAGGTGCTCATAAAAGGACACGTCAGCCTGTTTACTAATTCAGTAAAGTTGTGGCACACTTCTTGAGGATGCAAATTGTCACATTTATTATCCAAGGGATTAAGCCTTTTGTTATCCAATAAATGTGAGTGTGCTGCAAATTTATTGAATTACTATCCTTAGTATGGGTCATTGGTATCAGGTGGGGGTCTGACTCCTGGCACCACTGCAAATCAGCTGTTTGAAGAGGCTGTAGTGCCCAAGGAGTACTGTGGCCTCTTCCTAAGCCCGTGATGTCACGTTCATCAGTCACAAGGTTCATGAGTTAATGGGTCCAGGCTGCAATGCCAAGCACAGTCACTATACAATATGATACTGCATACCTTTCAAACAACTGATTGGTAGTTGTGCCAGGAGATTCGGATTCCCCTCCGATCTGATATTGATGACTGATCCCGATGATAGGTCATCAAGAGTGTGCCCTGGGCAAACCCTTTAAAAAAAGAAGTAAAACACCCTCACCGATCCCCTTCCACTGTCGTTCCTGCATTGCTTCAGTCCCTGTTAATCTTTGCTTTCTGATATCGCCTTGACATGCTGGATATCCCCTGCTCAACCAACCAGTAACCGTGGTGCTTACTGCAATGGCCAGTGAGCAGCACTGAAATAGCATCAGCAGGGAATCGGTAAGGGTGAGTATATGTTTTTTTTTTATTTTTAACCCATGAACCATATATAAAAAAATAGCATGGGACAATCCCTTTAAGGGTTGCTTCTCTTTCTGTGATGACTTTATCTTCATGATGTTAACAAGTCTCTAGAACATGTTACAGAATTCATTGTTTTTTTGTAAGCACCTGTTCTGTCCAAAGTATCTGGTGCAGAATTCTCTACAGGATACTGTAGCATGTACAAATTTCCATCCTGTCCAAAGAAACTTTGTTGCAAGTTCTGTTCTTCCATCTGGTTACTTATAAAACCATCAAAGTTTAAGTTGTTGGATAGTAAAACCGGTGGATGTTCCTCAGTTTTGTCCATCTGTGCAGTAAAATCCCCATCTCTTACTGTAACACTTGATAATAATCCCATAGAAGTTATATTGTTCAGAACAGTATTTGACTCATTGCTAAGTAAACTTGCGAACGGATCAAATTGGAAGGCATTATCAATAAATGCAGTGGACATGTCAGCATTAAAGTCTACAGAATGTTGAAGAGTATTTATCTGTAAGCCTTCTTCAGAGTCATCATAATAAACGTTGCTGCAAGGATCTGGGGTAGTGTTTTGGAGGTATGCCACATTACTACTTGTCCTGTCGAACACCTTTCCATAATTTACTGAGGAGACCAAGCTGCTGTCATTATTCTGAGGGCTATATGACTCCTGTGTGTCCACTGGAGAATCCTGTCCTGGTGTGATAACCCCATGTGATTGACTTGCATACATCTGAGGTTGTGAGTTTCCAAGTATCTCTTTATTTCTTGATGTCTCTTGATGTATTTGGTAATAATTTTGCGTAAATATAGCTGGAAAAAATCCCACAGTAAGGGAACTGATCACCTTATCCTTTGGCAGTGCCATCAAAGGAAGGGTTGTAGATTTTGTGAAAACCTGTATAATGAGCACATGTCGTGTTATTTTAATTCATAAAACCTTCAGAATCAATGTTGATCCATCAGCAATATTTGTGGAGGTTAAGTGAAGCTGAACTGCACATGTAATATGCTAAGACATCTTTTTAATTATTGTTACTTATTCATGACATAATATATGGACGATACATACTCCCTGTCATCATAGATTGTATAATTTACATGTTTCATTTTTTTAATGTAACTCTGCAATCTTTACAGGCTGGGGGTTCTACATTCAGGTTCTTTTTAATGTAGTTTTTGATGCGAAAGCCGGAAACTGATGAATGGGTGCAGCACTGCAGTAACTAGACATGGCCACTACACATTGGACAAGCTGTGCAGGTTTGATGCCTGGTTCCGATCTGATATTGATCACCTATCCTAAGGGCAGATCATTAATCAGCCCTAAACAACCCCTATTTGGCCTGCAACATTCAAAACACAAATGCACCTGTTATTAAAACATTTTGGACTGTATTATTGGAAGTCATAGTTGTTTTTTAAATTATATCTTCTATAGAGCTTAATGTGTATAAACGTTTAATAACCAGTAATGAGAGTAATAGAGCCCTTGCTGTCTGCCTTAAACAGCGCTTGTCTACATTCAGGGAGATTCAAAAGTCGTGGTGGGCTGGATAGTTTTTAGGGTTCTGAATTAGTTGCTGTGGTCTCATGGAGTGGCCTCCGAGGTCTACAGACTTGAACTCTATGTTAATCTTTATTCGTGGGATCATTGTGTACATGAAACATAAACCACCTGAAGGAAAGCATTCGAAATGTAAAAAATATTTAAAAAGCACACACCAGATGTATTAGGGCAAATTCTTCACGAGATGCACCTGCTTTTCTACTCAAGAAATTACAACTATGGAGATTTTTTTGTTGAATAAAACTACAGCTTGGGAACAGAACAAAATTCTGCTCTAGGGCCCAAATGCCATTAGTCACTCCCTTTGCTGCTACCTTCCTCTTTCTTTTACTCGCTTGAACAATAAACAATTGAACATAAAGGCAAACAATCGTCCAAGAAAATGACAGTCCATGTAGAACCAACAGACGACTTTAACATTGTATGTCTAAACACAAACTAACCCTATCGGTCCAGTTAAATTTGGTGATTCTTCACTGAAAATCACTCAAAAGTCATTACTATGCTTGTCCATACTTGGAAAAAGCTTAATGATAATGCTAATAAAAAAACATGTTCTGAGATATGCCACAATGTATTCTGTGTCCCTCACACAGAGCACCATTATCATGTCTTTTACTGTTACAGCCCTATAAACATCACGTAGATCCCCCAGTAGGGAGTTGGGTGCCTTTTTACAGTTTATAACTAGAGCTATGGGGTGCATTTATCAAACATACTCCAGTTTTCCTGTGTGAAAAAGTTGCACATTTTTGCACAAACCTCACACTTGCGCAAAAATGTGTGACTTTCTGAGAGTTTTTTGCCACATCCTCCAATTTTCAGTTTGCAGCTCCTACTTGCATACATTTCAGTTCTGGCTCACAGATGATGTGCACCTCTCAATAACTGTTGCATAGTAGGGCAGAGATTAGGGCTGGTGTACAAAACATAAAACCAGTATTTTGTATGCCAGATTCATTTTAATAAATGTTCTGCTGTGTTCCCTAAATTACCAACAACATTTAAAAAGGTTTTCCGAGATCAGAATAGTGATGGCCTATCTTCAGTTTTAGGCAACTGTAATGTTACTGCATCCTTCGCACCTGTATTACAACTGCATTACCTGCACTTCCCCTATGTTGATCTAGATTTGGTTCAGGAGAAATGCAGGAGGACTCATTATTGGGGTCGTAAAATAGACTGAAGTGTGCAATACAGCTTTTTGAAACATCTACAGTGCCTTGCAAAAGTATTCGGCCCCCTGGAAGTTTTTAACCTTTTGCCATGTTTCAGGCTTCAAACAAAAAGATATAACATTTTAACTTTTTGGTGAAGAATCAACAACAAGTGGGTCACAATTGTGAAGTGGAACGAAATTTATTGGATCATTTAAACTTTTTTTGTAATAATAAAACTGAAAAGTGGAGCGTGCAAAATTATTCAGCCCCATTGCATTAATACTTTGTTGTGCCACCTTTTGCTGCGATTACAGCTGCAAGTCGCTTGGGGTATGTCTCAGTTTTGCACATCTAGAGACTGAAATTCTTGCCCATTCTTCCTTGCAAAACAGATAAAATGTTATATCTTTTTGTTTGAAGCCTGAAACGTGGCAAAAGGTTAAAAACTTCCAGGGGGCCGAATACTTTTGCAAGGCACTGTATCAAGCTACAGTCCTCCGTTTCTGTATTTATATTCATGACCAGCTACAGTCTATATTTCAGAATGATGGCAGTTGCTTCCTCAGTGTCCTGATAAAGCTGTATGTAGAATGAATATGTTTTTTTACTCCTCGTGGAAAATGTACACTGAACTTTACACTGAACCTTGCTTGACCGTAGGTATTGAAAATGAAACACTGAAGCTTAAAGGGAACCTGTCATCTCCGAAACACCCCCTGAACTAGAGTAAGTTTTGTATAGTGTAAGTGATGCTGAATCCGATTATGAAAGTTTTATCTTGATACTCACTTCCATTCCGACGCTGTGCTCCCACAAACCTGCAGTAAAATGCTCTCAGTGGACTCTTCTTTGAGTCCTCTCCATTATGTGAGTGAGCACTGGAGTCCAGTGAGTGCAGGTTTGTCAGAGCACAGAGTCAGAATGCAAGTGAGTACGAAGATAAAAATTACATATTCGGATTCAGCATCACTTACACTATACAATGCTTACTCTAGTTCAGGGGGTGTTTCGGAGATGACAGGTTCCCTTTAATACTTGCTTACTCAAAATGGTATGCTTTGCTTGTTGGCTATTTTTTTTAAAGACGGGGAAACACATAGATTAAGTGTATTGTCTTGTTGTACTTTTCTATGTTTCGTAAGTAGGCTCAAAAGTAAGATAAATAGAAATCCTGAATGCAAAATGACCAGTTTTACTAGTTCCTTGTAAAGAATGTAAATTTGACCTGCATTTCAAAAAAATCAAAATAACTTGTATTTATTTGTGAAAGGGAGAATGTGACTTGTCGTTTTCAAAGCTAAAGAATTGCAAAAAAATGCCCTGGTGTGCTGGTCTTCTGGTTAAATGCCAATGCGTGAACCTGCCATCCATCCCAGGGATTAGCAGCCTTCTCTAACAGTAAAAAGCACAAAAGAGGTGCTGCATGTGAGTGACACAAAGGGGGTAATTTATCATAGACCTGCATTTTACGCTGGTCTATTATATCCCTTGCACTGCCAGAGGATGTACCTGATTTATGGCGAGGAGCAGGCCTAGTCATAAATCTGGCGTATCGTCCAGAAGTCCATGTGCCCAGACTGCCATAGATTAAAGTCTTCTTTTATGCAAGAAAACTTGTGTAAAAGAAGATAAATGTGATAGGTCTGTTGTCCCCTCCCCCTTCCTCCCACACTATGCCTTCTATGCCGGAAAGTGGCAAGGGTGTAGAAACGCCAATTGTTCCTACATTTAGGTGAGGTGGCGTTTAAAAAGTTGCAGACACAGGGCGTGTGACTTTTCTACCCCAGGAAAATGGCATGGTGGGGAATGATAAATTCCCCTTATAGTTCTGCATACCACTTCAGGAAAAGTTGTTTATTATTATTACGTTTACTAGTATTACGTTAACCTGTTCTGTAAGCGTAGTGCTACCTCCAGTATTATTCATATATCATGCAAGTTTTGCATGCTTTGGTCATTTATTTAAAGGGATATTCCGGTTACCCTAACTATAACTTATGTTTTAGACTAATTTATCATCAATAATTACCTAATATAATGTCAATTTCACATATTTACCGTTCAGTAGTTATAAAAGTAGTTTTCTTCCTCTGCTACCCACTGTGTTCCTCATAAGTTACCATGGCATCGACCTGTAGTTCTGAGCCTTTGTTAGGTTGAGCGTGCTCAGTGTGTTGCTATCTATTCTCTAGCTAAATGTTAGTGTGCTGCTGATTACTAAGGAGAGGGGGCATGTCTGGACTGTATATCAGGCAGCCAATCAGTAATCATCAATAGAGATGAGCGAGTAGTGTTCGATCGAGCCGGTATTCGATCGAATACTACGATATTCGGCATACTCGATTTCAATCGAGTATAACGGCGATGGCGCACTTAGAATTCGTTTCCCCTCCCACCTTCCCTGGCACTCTTTTTCCACCAATCAACATGCAGGGGGGGTATGACAGGCACGCTGAGCACGCTGGCAGCGCGAAAACAGCGTCTACATGGATTGGCTGGAAAAACCATGTGACCTCGAATATTAAAAACTCAGCTCTTCCTGCTCGTACGCATATGCTGCGTGAACTTAGTCAGGGACAGAGGCTGGAGAAGGGACAGATAGGTTTTAGCTGTTGGACAGGCAGGAGCGTGATTAAAAGCCCTTATCAGGGCTACTACAGTGGACTTCAGTGATAGCTTTACTACAATATAGACTTTACAGAGAACGGCTGCTGTATTCAGGGATAGCTGCTGGAGTAGGGACAGAGAGAGGCATTAGTGGTGTATTAGGTGCTCTGCTACATACCAAACTATATTTGGCACTACTGTTCAGCGTTCTTTTAGGCTGAACAACCCTGTTATATAACTAGTGTGTATATGCACCATCTGATCTGGCAGTATACGGCTGTGAATTTTATTTTATTTTTTTAAATACAGTTTATTTGGCTCTAGTGTTCTGGGTTCTGTGTGCCTGCAATACCCTTTTTGTATACCAGGTGTAAATACCCACCGTCTGTTCAGTTAGTACACGGCTGTGTACCTTGAAATATACAATATCTAGGCCATTTAATAGGCCACTGTACTGTGCGTTCTCTTGTTAAATTATCTCACATACCTGGTGTAAATACCCACCGTCTGTTCTGTTACTACACGGCTGTGTACTTTGAAATATACAATATCTAGGCCATTTAATAGGCCACTGTACTGTGCGTTTTCTTGTTAAATTATCTCACATACCTGGTGTAAATACCCACCGTCTGTTCAGTTACTACACGGCTGTGTACTTTGAAATATACAATATCTAGGCATTTTAATAGGCCACTGTACTGTGCGTTCTCTTGTTAAATTATCTCACATACCTGGTGTAAATACCCACCGTCTGTTCTGTTACTACACGGCTGTGTACTTTGAAATATACAATATCTAGGCATTTTAATAGGCCACTGTACTGTGCGTTCTCTTGCTAAATTATCTCACATACCTGGTGTAAATACCCACCGTCTGTTCAGTTACTACACGGCTGTGTACTTTGAAATATACAATATCTAGGCATTTTAATAGGCCACTGTACTGTGCGTTCTCTTGTTAAATTATCTCACATACCTGGTGTAAATACCCACCGTCTGTTCAGTTACTACACGGCTGTGTACTTTGAAATATACAATATCTAGGCATTTAATAGGCCACTGTACTGTGCGTTTTCTTGTTAAATTATCTCACATACCTGGTGTAAATACCCACCGTCTGTTCAGTTACTACACGGCTGTGTACTTTGAAATATACAATATCTAGGCATTTTAATAGGCCACTGTACTGTGCGTTCTCTTGTTAAATTATCTCACATACCTGGTGTAAATACCCACCGTCTGTTCAGTTACTACACGGCTGTGTACTTTGAAATATACAATATCTAGGCCATTTAATAGGCCACTGTACTGTGCGTTCTCTTGTTAAATTATCTCACATACCTGGTGTAAATACCCACCGTCTGTTCAGTTACTACACGGCTGTGTACTTTGAAATATACAATATCTAGGCCATTTAATAGGCCACTGTACTGTGCGTTCTCTTGTTAAATTATCTCACATACCTGGTGTAAATACCCACCGTCTGTTCAGTTACTACACGGCTGTGTACTTTGAAATATACAATATCTAGGCCATTTAATAGGCCACTGTACTGTGCGTTCTCTTGTTAAATTATCTCACATACCTGGTGTAAATACCCACCGTCTGTTCAGTTACTACACGGCTGTGTACCTTGAAATATACAATATCTAGGCCATTTAATAGGCCACTGTACTGTGCGTTCTCTTGTTAAATTATCTCACATACCTGGTGTAAATACCCACCGTCTGTTCTGTTAACTACACGGCTGTGTACTTTGAAATATACAATATCTAGGCCATTTAATAGGCCACTGTACTGTGCGTTTCTTGTTAAATTATCTCACATACCTGGTGTAAATACCCACCGTCTGTTCAGTTACTACACGGCTGTGTACTTTGAAATATACAATATTAGGCATTTTAATAGGCCACTGTACTGTGCGTTCTCTTGTTAAATTATCTCACATACCTGGTGTAAATACCCACCGTCTGTTCTGTTACTACACGGCTGTGTACTTTGAAATATACAATATCTAGGCATTTTAATAGGCCACTGTACTGTGCGTTCTCTTGCTAAATTATCTCACATACCTGGTGTAAATACCCACCGTCTGTTCAGTTACTACACGGCTGTGTACTTTGAAATATACAATATCTAGGCCATTGTAATAGGCCACTGTACTGTGCGTTCTCTTGTTAAATTATCTCACATACCTGGTGTAAATACCCACCGTCTGTTCAGTTACTACACGGCTGTGTACTTTGAAATATACAATATCTAGGGCCATTTAATAGGCCACTGTACTGTGCGTTTTCTTGTTAAATTATCTCACATACCTGGTGTAAATACCCACCGTCTGTTCAGTTACTACACGGCTGTGTACTTTGAAATATACAATATCTAGGCATTTTAATAGGCCACTGTACTGTGCGTTCTCTTGTTAAATTATCTCACATACCTGGTGTAAATACCCACCGTCTGTTCAGTTACTACACGGCTGTGTACTTTGAAATATACAATATCTAGGCCATTTAATAGGCCACTGTACTGTGCGTTCTCTTGTTAAATTATCTCACATACCTGGTGTAAATACCCACCGTCTGTTCAGTTACTACACGGCTGTGTACTTTGAAATATACAATATCTAGGCCATTTAATAGGCCACTGTACTGTGCGTTCTCTTGTTAAATTATCTCACATACCTGGTGTAAATACCCACCGTCTGTTCAGTTACTACACGGCTGTGTACTTTGAAATATACAATATCCTAGGCCATTTAATAGGCCACTGTACTGTGCGTTCTCTTGTTAAATTATCTCACATACCTGGTGTAAATACCCACCGTCTGTTCTGTTACTACACGGCTGTGTACTTTGAAATATACAATATCTAGGCCATTTAATAGGCCACTGTACTGTGCGTTCTCTTGTTAAATTATCTCACATACCTGGTGTAAATACCCACCGTCTGTTCAGTTACTACACGGCTGTGTACTTTGAAATATACAATATCTAGGCCATTTAATAGGCCACTGTACTGTGCGTTCTCTTGTTAAATTATCTCACATACCCTGGTGTAAATACCCACCGTCTGTTCAGTTACTACACGGCTGTGTACTTTGAAATATACAATATCTAGGCCATTAATAGGCCACTGTTACTGTGCGTTCTCTTGTTAAATTATCTCACATACCTGGTGTAAATACCCACCGTCTGTTCAGTTACTACACGGCTGTGTACTTTTGAAATATACAATATCTAGGCCATTTAATAGGCCACTGTACTGTGCGTTCTCTTGTTAAATTATCTCACATACCTGGTGTAAATACCCACCGTCTGTTCAGTTACTACACGGCTGTTGTACTTTGAATATACAATATCTAGGCATTTTAATAGGCCACTGTACTGTGGTTCTCTTGTTAAATTATCTCACATACCTGGTGTAAATACCCACCGTCTGTTCTGTTACTACACGGCTGTGTACTTTGAAATATACAATATCTAGGCCTTTTAATAGGCCACTGTACTGTGCGTTCTCTTGCTAAATTATTTCACATAACCTAATTAATATACCCAAATATTGTATTTGCAACAAAAAAAAAAATTAAAATGCGGAGGGGGCTAGCGGAATAGGACGTGGACGTGGACGAGGACGGGGGCGCGGAAATGCTGTTGGGGGCCTTGTTGAAGCCAGTGGGGATACAATGTGTGCTGGTGAGGATCAGCCAGGATCCCGCTCATCCAGAATCCCTGCCTTTATGGGACAGTTAAGCAGGGGGCGGGTTACACCGCTGTTGAGGCCTGAGCAGGTTGAACAGGTGGTGCAATGGATAGCCGATAGCGCTTCCACACAGTTGTCCACCAGCCAGTCATCCACACAGTCTCACTCTGACCCTCCTTCCTCCACACCTGGCCAACAGAGTCATCCCACCCTTGACCCCTCCCAGGAGCTCTTTTCGGGTCCTTTTTCAGATGTGCCGGAAGAATCCCAGGAGCTAGCAGAGGAATTTGTTTGTAGTGATGCCCAAACACTGGAGTTTTCGCCATCTCCTGCTGATGTGGACCCTGAGCCAGCATCTGTTATCATGAGCGATGATGATGATGAGACGCAGTTGCCATCAAGGGGAGGCTGTTGGAATGTCCAGTGGGCAGGAGGAGGAGCAGAGTGAGGAAGAGGAGGTGGTGGATGACGAAATGACCGACCCCACTTGGCCAGGGGTGATGTCAGCGAGGAAAGCAGTGGAGAGGTGGTGGTCTGCGCAGCACCGAAAAAGGCAGCAAGAGGCAGAGGGATGTCCACAGGCAGAGGGATGTCCACAGGCAGAGGGATGTCCACAGGCAGAGGCATGTCCACAGGCAGAGGGATGTCCACAGGCAGAGGGATGGCCACAGGCAGAGGGATGGCCACAGGCAGAGGACAGTTCAGACAGAGAAGTGAGGCCACAGCCAGCAGGGCCGAAGCTGTTCCCGCCAGCGGCCAGTCGTGCGAAGCTCCCCCATCGAGGCCTCGTACTTCTGTGGTGTGGAGATATTTTAATGTTTGTGCGGATGACAAACTGAGCGCGGTTTGCACACTCTGCCACTCAAAACTGAGTAGGGGCTCTGAGAAGAGCAATCTGACCACCTCAGGCATGCGCGTCACTTGGAATCAAGCACTGGGCTGAGTGGGAGAGAGCAAACGCAATACAAACTGCGCCCCGGTCTTGCTGCCACTGCCTCTTCCCCTTTGTTGTGTGCTGCCACTGCGGTCCAGACCTCCAGCCAGGACACCTCCACATCTGCCTCTGCCTCTGCCTCTGCTACTTTGGGGCCTTCTCCTTCAGCCCTCCCCTTCCCCCTCCCCTTCCCCCGCCTCTTCGCCTGCCACCTCACACTCCTCGTCCCAACAACTGTCCATCTCGCAGGCGTTCGACCGCAGGCGGAAGTACGCCTCGGAGTCACCCCCAAGCACCAAGCCTTAAACTGCCACATCTCCAAACTGCTGGCCCTGGAGATGTTGCCGTTTAGGCTTGTGGAGACGCAGGCCTTCCCGCGACCTGATGGCGGCCTGCCGCACCTCGCTATTCCGTCCCTAGCCGCCACTACTTTTCCCGGAGTGCCGTCCCCGCCCTGCCACCAGCACGGTGTCGCGTAACATCAGGGCGGGCCCTGAGGTACGCAGTCAGCGCAAAGGTCCACTTGACCACCGACTCATGGACAAGCGCTTGCGGCCAGGGACGATACATTTCTCTGACGGCACACTGGGTGAATGTAGTGGAGGCGGGGACGGGGTCGCAAACAGAGACGGCCTACCTACCACCCCCGCCCAAGATTGCCAGCATGGGTTCTGATAAACCCCCCTCCTCCTCCTCCTCCTCCTGTGCCTTAACATCTCCCTCAGCCGCTAGCTGGAAGCGTTGCAGCACTGGCGCGGGGAGACGTCAGCAGGCGGTGCTAAAGCTCATCAGCTTGGGCGACAGGAAGCACAGCGCCCCCAGAGGTGAGGGACGCCATATTGCAGCAGACGGAGATGTGGCTGTCGCCGCTGCAGCTAGGACCAGGCATGGTCGTGTGCGATAACGGCCGTAACCTGGGTGGCGGCTCTGGAGCTTGCCCGAACTCAATCACGTACCATGCCTGGCCCACGTTTTTAATCTGGTAGTCCAAAAAATTTCTGAAGACTTACCCCAACCTGGCAGAGCTACTGGTGAAAGTGCGGCGCTTGTGCGCTCACTTCGAGAAGTCAACTGTAGCTGCTGCTAGCTTAAAAAAATCCAGCAACGCCTCCATTTGCTGAACATCGGCTGTTGTGCGACCTGGCCGACTCGCTGGAATTCCACCTATTCCATGTTGGCCAGGGTGTGTGAGCAGCAGAGAGCATTGATGGAGTACCAGATAATGAATTCCACGCGTGCCTCCAACTCAGCTCCCTCAGTTTGCCAACCACGAGTGGCCATGGATGGCAGACATATGCGATGTACTGCGTATCTTTGAGGAGTCCACCAAGAAGGGTCAGCAGCTGAGGACGCTATAGTGAGCGTAACCATTCCGCTCCTAGGCGTCCTTAAAGAATCGCTCATCGCAATAAGGGAGAACGCATTGCACGCAGAGGAGACGGGGGGTAGGAGGAGACGCCAACGGAGCTACACAGTCAGACCACACTTTTGTCTGCTTCACGGTGGCAGTTTGCAGGAGGAGGAGGATGAGGAGGAGGACGACGTGGAGGTGCGCTGTGGAGAGGAGAGGATGCTGGCGGCGAGGGTAGCAGTCAGGCTGTGTGCGTCCATTGGTTCAGCGCGGATGGGGCGGAAGGAGGCGGAAGAGGAAGAGGAGGGAATGGCAAGTGATCCTTCTGGTGGGGCAGTGAGGTCATGCCTATTCAGAGTCTGGCACACATGGCTGACTTCATGCTGGGCTGCTTTTCCCGGGACACACGTGTTGTCCGGATATGCGAGAACAAACTGTACTGGGTCTTCGCACTCCTGGACCCCCCGGTTATAAAGATTAACGTCTCCTCTTTTATTCCGGTTAGAGGAGAGGACGAATCGATTGCTGGAATACCAGAGGGAACTCGTGCAGAACATGATTGGAGATTTTCACCACCCACCATCGCTGGCGGCAGAGAGGAGAGGTCTCCCAGAGTCCCACAACATCCATCAGGCCCACAGCCACCAGGGGAACACTCTCCAAGGTGTGGGACCACGTTCATTGCACCCCCTCGTGCAACTTCCATCACTGCGGGCCCGCTATCAGCAGGAGGGACAAGTATCGGCGGATGTTGCGGGAAGTACCTGCAGACCGTAACCCTGTCCTCCCCGATCCCTCGGCGTTCCTACACTTACTGGCGTCTCCAAGTTGGACACGTGGCTGGAACTGTCCCTGTACGCCTTGGAGGTGCTTGCCTGCCCTGCCGCCAGCGTGCTATCAGAAAGGGTGTTCAGCGCAGCCGGGGCATTATAACCGATAAGCGCAGCCGCCTGTCAACCGACAGTGCCGACAGGCTGACGCTAATCAAAATGAACAGCAAGGTGGATGACCCGGACTTTTGCTTCTCCAAACCGTGGAAAGCAGCCAAAAGTTGAAGTGCCATCTGTAATGAAGTGCCATTTCCTCCTCCACCTCCTCCTCCTCCTCCTTAACCGCCGTTAGAATTGCTCCGTAAAAAAAAAATATATATATATTTATGGCTCTCCTCTTGGCCTCCACATAATTTTTAAGAGGTCTCACCTCTTGGGCCTCCACATAATTTTTAAGAGGTCTCACCTCTTGGGCCTCCACATAATTTTTTCTCAAGAGGTCTCACCTCTTGGGCCTCCACATAATTTTTAAGAGGTCTCACCTCTTGGGCCTCCACATAATTTTTAAGAGGTCTCACCTCTTGG